>JAOPHQ010002404.1:0-30000 GCA_030340625.1 Merluccius polli | reverse complement strand
GGTGTGATGTAGCGACGGTGCCGCCGCCGCCGCCGCCACCGCCACCACCTCATACAACGCAGGACCTTCCCTTTCGGCGGCTTATCCGCTCGGAGCGTTAAGTGACATGTTGAAATCGAATCCTTTTTTGCGCCCGGGCTGTAAGTAAGCGCCGCCTCTCAACGCCGCGTGGGGGCCACTCCAGCTCCGGCTCAGAGTGCCACCGCCCGCCACCCGCCACCGCCCGCCACCGGCGCCGGCGTCAAACAGCGTCCGGAAAATAAAACCCGCCGCACTCGGATCCTCTGGTCTTTTTTCACCCCCCTGCCTTAGTAAACACGATAATGGCGGCGGCGGCGCGGCGTGTTTGTGTGGGTTCCCTGTTAACACTGCGGCTGTCAAAGGCCATCATGGCTCTTCAAAGCGTGATGGCCCTCTGAAGTGGGCTCTCTCGGTCGCAGCCATTTTCCACTTGACTGGCCCCACACACAAAGGGGGGGGGGGGGGGGGGGGGACCGGCAGCTCCCAGCAGCTGTCCTAGGTCAGTGGGGGGTGGGATACGGGAGATGAACGAGAGGGACGGGGAGACCGGCTCTCGCAAAAAAACAAGAGGGGAGGCGGATATCGCGGTGTGTTAGGAGGAGGCGGCGGAGGACGATATTAGGTTGTAAACCCCTTTTTTACTTTACGTCGTTTCCACGGCGCGTTTGCGTCCCGAAGAGTTGAAAATAATTTCGGTGTCGCTCAAGTTCACCGTCGAAGGATGTTATACAACTTGATATAATTATAATTATGAGATATTCGGTGCCTTGTGGATGGAGGACACGGCGCTAAAAACGCTGCGCTGGAACAAAAGCCTCCATTGAGGTTTTAACAATATGAAATGTAATGGATGCAAATGTTCTGGTTGTCTGGCCGTGTGTGTTGGCGCCGTATCAACATCCCCCCGGTAGCCCCGGTCCGGTCTCAGCTGAGGCGGCGCACATTTCCATGAATCATTTCTTGACACCATATCAAGGTTATTGTGCTGCCAGTCAGTGGTCTGTAAATTGCTTTTGCATTGACAATTTAAAGGAGGGACCGCTGGGATTTTACTAGTCAGTGATGTGGTCATGATTGACTACGAAGCCGACCTTTTATCCCGAATACTGGGGGGGAAAAAATAAAAATAAAATGTATATGTATAGCGAGCGCACAAAACACACGCAAGCCACAACAAAAGCATTTTTACCGCATCGCACGAAAGCCAAAGAAACCGATAAACTGAACCGAAAACCAAAACAAGACGCGTGGCGGTTCGCGCTCTGCACTGCTGATCTTGAGGTAATAATTAGCTCACTACAGCAGTGTTACAAGTTAGCACCCCCCGCCCCCCCCAGGCCGCCCCCCCCCACCCCAACAACCCCCACTTCCCTGCTGTGCCGCGCTGTAATTGGTCCACTCATGTTGCACAGTCGGGCCCCAGAACAAAGGGTTCCCAGAGGGGGAATCCATGCTGACCCATGCTGAACTCCACCACAACAATGACAGCCGGGGAGCATTTACATACGCTGACAGACCCGTCTCTCCTCCGAGGGGCGGAGCGACGGCCACTTCATTAAAGCAACATCAATACCTGCTGATAGAAAACCAGAAGTGGGGCCCTGTGCGCTCCGCCGCCGTCGTCGTCGTCCATGGCGGCGGCGGGAAGTGACAGAGCGCTGTCACGTTCAATTTGAAATAAATGGGACAGAATTCATTAAACGGGAGTATGTGTGGAAAATAATGTGAGTGAGTGAGGGGAGGGAGGGAGGGAGGGAGGGGAGGGACGGCGAGGGAGGACTGTCTGTCCTGTGCATCGCCTCCTTTTCGCTGTGTCTGAATCGCGGCCATGCTTCAGCAACTGCTTTGCTCCGCAAGCTGTTCACCTGAAAAATAACCTGCCAAACTCGGCGGTCCCTGCCAGATAGACTCAAGTGCGTTTTCTGCGCTCTCTGATGCGCCGTTGATGCATTCAGAGGATAAATCTTTATCTTCCCTCACCGAGCGCACAACCGGTTATTATTATGCTTTTTTTGCGGGTTTTTGCTGCTGTCGCTTCTCTAAACAGTGAGCCCCGCACAGCCCGGCGACCGCCGCCTGCGCCACACAATGTCATGGCGGCGTGGCGGCGGCGGCCGGTGCGACACACAGGTGATACGTCCGTTCGGCAGCCGCGCTCCGCCATACGTTAATTGTGTCGCACGGTTCTTTGGGATTATTTTCTCATTCTCGTTCGCCCGCCGCTAAAGCGTTAAAGGGTAAAGAAGAAGAACCTCCCCTCCCGTGTGACACATTGCAGGGGAGACGAAGGGGGGAAGAGACGAAGGGATGGGATGGTGGGTGGGGGGGGGGGGGGGAGCTGCTCTCTCTAGGAGGTGTCGTCCTGAGCAGATGGAGCAGATCTGTGGCGTAGTAAAGTGCGCAGGCTTCGCATGGCAGAGGAGAGACTGCAGGATCTCACAGAGACCAGAGAGCACAGCATCCAGGTGGCCGCAGCCCCTCCTGGCCAGCTGGAGGAACCATGGGCCCATCTGACACACACACACAAAATGATACACTGTTCTTTGTCCCGTCATCCCCTTGACACAAAAGCCCCCCCCCCCCCCCCCACACCCCCCCCCCCGCCCGCCTCCAGGACCCATCAAGGAATTTTAGCTAATGACGCTATAGGCTTTCGGGTTTTTTGGCACCCATAATTCAAGGTCATTTGACAAAAAAGACGTGCGGAATTGAAATGCGCGGAGCGTCTCTCATATACGGTCTCGTCTCGTCGTACGCACGCGCCGTCATTAAAGACGTTTCTGTACGTCGAGGAAAAAAGAGAGAGAGAGAGACGGATGGGACGATAAAGAGAGAGGAGGCCTGTGGACATTCTTCTTCCTCTTCATAACGTTTCCTATTATCGCATAACGATCCATCAATCCGTTTCCGATCGCGTTGCATTAAAACACACTGCTGTCGTTCCGAAGTACGATTTATACTGCCCCCCCGTAGTTTCGACCAAAGTCACATCTGTGCCGCTACACACAACGTGTTATTGGTCCTTCAGGCTATAAGGAAGCTAATTGTGGGCCCCGGTTTTTTTTTCCCGTCCTCCTCCTCCTTTTTTTACTCAGTGTTGAGGTCAGGGGACGTCCCAAGTGACCGGCAGCAGGGGCAACAGCCAATGCCCCCTGAGTGTGGGGTAATTAGAGCCGTCCTCCCTCCCTCCCTCCCTGTGCTTCCTACAGGACCCCGCTAACTCCCCCCCCACCCCCCGCAAACCCTGCATCCTCCCTATGGTCCCGTCTGAGGGGTCAGGGGGGGGGTAGGGAGGGCGAACAGCTGCTGACGAGGAACCACTCTCCGGGTTCCCAGGGCCCGCAAAGCGTCCCTCCTCCGCTGCCCCTCCTCAGGGGACGGTGCAGCAGCGGCGTTGAGAAGCATCCCAGGCCTCTCTGGGATTATGTCTTCTACTGTCTGGTTGTTGTTGTCCCCCCCCCCCCCCGCCCCCGCCCGGACCAGGGTCACTCATGCAGCCTCTTTTTCCCCCAGCTTTCTCGTTACGTGTTTAAAAAAAGAAACGGGATTATCGTTCCTCAGTGTATTGACATGAGCACGCCAGGTTATATTATCACAAAGTCTGCGTTTCAAGAGACCTAAAACATTTAGGGGGAGGAATGGAGATGCTGTCTGCTCCTCTAGTCCAGACCGCAAGACTCCATCTTTCATAGTTAACATCCTGCGTCTCTCGCTCTCTCTCGCTCTCTCTCTCTCTCTCTCTAGTCCTTGTTGTTGTCCTTGCTGCAGGGGGGTGAGGTTGCGTACAGCCAGCATGACTCCCCCACGTGCTTGTGTGCACCTCTGATATTATGTACAAAAAAACAAAAAAACAACAGTTTACACTTGAGATTTGCAAACTCAACAAGAACGACGAGACGTCTCAAATAAAGTGTAACTACGACTTGGATAAGAAAAAATCAAGATGTATTAAACAGACAGCGTTAGAGTGAGTTAAATGTCCTGGGTGATACTAGTGATGCTCTGAGATGCTTGGTGAGGAGAGGTACGGGTCTGATTCCGAGGTGTAAGTGCGCCATCTAGTGGACATTCCTCATAGGAGCATCTTCAGTCATGTTATTTGGATGTCATCACATTGTAGGAAATAATGACTTTTTGATTTCCTCATCACACATTTCTGAAATGTACGACCGGTAGCCGTAGTTTTTCGATTACAAAAACTTACTTGGAAAAGTCGGAACATAGTTTGTTTAAGTGCGGTTTGTACCCATGTGGGAAAACACGTATTTATATTCGCCCGGCGCGCTTCCAGTCTTAGATCACCATAGCTCACACATCATAGAGGACACTTGGTGCTGCAGTAGTCTCCGGACGTGAACAGGCCGTAGGTGTTGACCAGGGGGAACATGGTGACCGAGCCCACCAGGGACCCCGCCTGCGCTGCGGCGCCGCACCACACCAGGGCGCTGTGGCTCCGGTCCCTCAGCATGACGCCCACCATCACCTTCACGTAGGAGCAGGTCCCCGTGAAGAAGACCCACGAGAGGACCTGGGGATTAGAAGGAACGTTATTTATACCGAATGTAATTACGCCGAGCCCGGCGCTCCTCTTTGATAAGGTTTTACCCATAATCCTTTAATGTATTTGTCATTCATCATGACAAATTCATTTTGAAATATCGATATGTGCATTCTTTCAAAATGTGTATTTTAATGCATACTATATGAAACTATATAATACTATAATTACTTGGTTATAAAACTTAAACACAATAAGATATCCTGGATATTTATCAATGCCATGTGGCGCCATATATGCATATATATATATATATATATATATATATATATATATATATATATATATATATATATATATATATATATATATAATATGTAAGCCTGCGGTCTACCGCTGATAAGCCCAGCGGGTGAGACTTTATACAGGATCCTGTCACACGGCGCGTCGCTCACAATAATGACCACGCCCGCCGCCGAGCCCTGTAGCAGCGGACAGGGGCTGAGCGCCGCCATGGCCATGTTGTAGCTCCCGAACGCCGTGCCCAGCGCGCCCAGCGCCCCCAGGAACAGCAGCGACCTGGAAACCACGCAGGGCACACATTACAACCAGGGTGTGATCCTCAGGCCTCAGCAGGAGGAACCGGCAAACAACCATAGATTATATAAAATAGATTTCCTTTAAAAAGGGATCCTTTGACTGCGGGACTGTGGGATGTTTGCTAGCAATGTCCATTGATCACTTTATTGATCAGATGGGATATTTAAGCAATAAGCCACAAGAGGCCGCGGTTTACAGTGATTTTGAACAGCTAGGGGGCGTTGTTAGGCACGACGAAAAGGGTTACTATGGACTACCTAGTAAAAAAATAGATAATTTATTGAAAACAAGTAAGCAATATAGTTCCTCAAGACATGAAAATGGTTGCCAAGCAACACAGGCTAGTATATAGGCTTTAGCATACAGGCGTACTAAAATTGAATTGTTGTTATTATTATTATTATTATTATTATTATTATTATTATTATTAAACCTTTATTTAACCAGGGAAAGTCCCATTGAGATCAAAAATCTCTTTTTCAAGGGAGTCCTGACCTTGTTATGCGGTGACAGGTGTGTGTTTATGTGTGTGCGAGTATTTCACAATGGTTTTGAGCCAATCAGAATCAAGGACCGGACACTTTTATTTTGTATAATTACCTATTTGGAAAGAACATGGCGGCTATGCAGACCACCGGGTTGGCCACCGACGCCAGCGCCGCAGAGAGGTGGTAGGCCAGGTTGCCGTAGGGCATGCAGGAGTACGTCTGCACGGACGGCAGCAGGCCGTTGGTGGCCGAGTTGACCCAGACCACCAGGAAGTAAACGAAGCCCAGCTGGCGCGCGGAGAGGTCCAGCTGATCGGCCGCCACCGCCGCGGGTTCGATCGGGTTCGTCTCCTTGGCGGCGTCGTGTCGGAGGGGCCCGCGGCCGTCGGTCTCCAGGCCGGGGTTGTCCAGCCCGGAAGAAGAGGCCTCGGACGCCGCGAAGTCGGGCACCAGGGCCTCGGTGGCGGGCAGCTCGAAGGAGGTCCGGGTCAGCCTCCTGAGCGCCTCGAACGCCGCCAGGCTCACGCACATCATGGCCGCCAGGAGGTAGAAGAAAACCTCCGGGGAGAAGTTCGGAGGGAGGTACTGGGTCTGACTGGTCCACGCGTCGTCCCCCCCTCCTCCCCCCGCCGCCGCCGTCAGGTTCTGAACGGTGGCGTTGTGAGTCGTGTTGACGCACGTCGCCATGCCGACGCCCTGCGCCAGCGCCACCAGCCCCGGGACGAAGCCGCTCAGCCCCTCGCCGACGAAGAAGGTGGCGACGTACTCGGCGGGCAGCCGCGCCATGAAGGGCAGGAAGGTCACCGAGGAAGTGCAGTCCACCAGCGACAGGAAGAAGGTGAGGGCGAAGAAGGCGGTGCTGCGCGGCGCCCCCGCCACCACCGTGGTCACCCGCCAGAAGACGGCGAGCAGCACGCAGGCCACCGCGCCGACGGCGAGGACGGCGTAGATGACCGCCGTCTCCCTGAGGTAACCCGGGCGCAGCTTGTGCAGGAGGGTGACCAGCAGGGGGCCGACGTTGGCCAGCTGGATGATGACCGTGAGGTAGGAGGGCAGGCTCCACCCTTCGGGGAGCGCGTTGACGATGAGGGGAAGCTCCACCCACAAGCCGTTCACCGCCAGCCAGGAGCCCAGGCCGAAGGCGCAGGCCAGGAGGTGGACCACCAGAGCCATGGTCCCTGGTTTGAACCGGTTTTTATGGCCCCTATGTACGCAGAAAAACAAACAATCCCTCCGATCCGGGTCAGCTTGTCGCCATAACCTGAGGTCAAAGATGCAGTTTAGTGTGTTAATCATATTCTACATTAACAAACGTTAAGCAATCCACTTTTTTTAAGATTGCTGGAGGGGAAAATTAATAGCAAAAATTCTACCAAGAAACATTACATAAAATATAGACCGCGGTTATTCAAATTATTATTATTTTTTTATAATAATTGAGCATAACTGCTATTCAAAGCCAGGCAACCAGGTAGTTAGAATATATATCATGAAGGACTAAGAGCCATAAAAAATCACTGACTCAACCACTGATCTCTTACTTCAGTATTATATAAACATGACAGGTCACTGTGACCACTTATCTCCAAACCTTGAGATGCCTTCAAGGTTTCAAGGCAGTGATAGTGTATGTATGTATGTATGTATGTATGTATGTATGTATGTATGTATGTATGTATGTATGTATGTGTGTGTGTGTGTGTATGTATGGGTATGTATGTGTGTGTGTGTGTGTGTGTGTGTGTGTGTGTGTGTGTGTGTGTGTGTGTGTGTGTGTGTGTGTGTATGGTTATGTATGTGTGTATGTGTGTGTATGGTTATGTTATGTATGTATGTGTGTGTGTGTATGTGTGTGTATGTATGTGTATGCATGCTTCATTGTATGCATGCTTCATTTATCTGAACACACGTTGAGTCCCATTGCTTCCCAGGACGGCTTTGCCCATAAAACCAGCAATCTCCTGAGACACAGACTTACTCGGAACCGGACCTACTTTAAATAGCGGGCTGGGTGGATCACATTTTATTCAGCTGACGAGGTCTCACTTCCCTATCGCTCGCACACACACACATATGGTGAGTGATCATCCGTCTCATGATAATGAGCGCAGGTTTAATCCAGTGATCACGAGGAGATCCTCGGTCCCATGAGTTCAGACCCACTCAATGCAGAACCCATCTTGGGTTCGGGATTGAATGCACGTATACAAGTGGAGCCTAGATAAACAATGTCTCCCCCACACAACAAACACCACAGGCCCTCCTTAGAGCCAGGATGTTAACATAAGCAACTTAGTAGATAATGAAGTGATCATTTTGTTTTGTACTTACACGTCTGATGCACCGGAAGGTCCGGATCACGGTGTCCCGGTGGCGGCGGGGGGGGGGTCAAAGACCGGTCCGCCAGTCAGTCCCGTGTCTCCGGTCCGGGTTTTGTGTGTGTGGTAATTGGACCCAACAGTGTGTGTGTGCGTGTGTGGTCCAATAGGACTTCCGAGAAAACTAAACTACGTGAGACCCGTGATTTAACAGTCCCTGAAATGTGCGCGTTTCGCCACGTTATGGAGGCGCTGCTGCGCCTCTAGGGCGACAACAGCGCCCTCTGCTGGCCGCTCAGCAGCACTGCGTTAGACTTGACCGTAGATGTCCGTCTTTTAAACAGACTTATCATCACGAGACTTTCCCACTGACTATCGGGATGGCATGTTGTTTTTAATAAACTACGTCATATAAGGGACTAGGAGGAAAAAAGGAAAAAAAACAAAAAAAACACCACATGCTTCATGTGTCATCTGTCATGTGTTGAGTCGCTTCCTTGATCTGTGCAGCATGTGCGGAAGTAGACTGATCTGTCTCTTGCAAGCAGCACCTCCTGAAGTGTCAAAGGTCAGACCGGGACATTAACATTACCAAGATATGATGTACTCTGAGCAGCTTTTTTATTACTAATTGAGTAATATGGATGTTGAACACAAAATAATTCAATTTTTGTCATGGTAACTCATCTATACAGTCTAATTGTGGGGGATACAAATCCATGTCGACTACACACAGGTCTAATCACAAATAATTGCACAAATAGAGGCCTTAACCCACCAGGTATAAAATGTGCCCACTAACGCCAATCTAAATGCCAAACTACATTTGAAATCCAATCTGAAATTCAATTGGCTGGCAAAGGAGTGCTTACATGACTATAGTTTCCCCAATGTTTCGGTAAGATCACTCAGGGTCAGAAGATATGTAAACACTGTACATAAGGCAAGTCGTGTTAAAATTCCCCAACACCTACTTTCTGCAGCGTGACGGGTGTACCTTAAATCCACAAAACCTACTTAGCGGTCTAACCACAACCACACACACATCTAGCGTCACACGTAAAGGAGGGAGAAGAAATCAAAACAAAACAAGTGGTAAAGAACATATTTCCACAAGTCAGACGTCTGCGCTGACTGCACAATGACCAAAAGAGGTAGCTGGTTCCAGTTTTCTACAAGCGGTTACGTGGGATGTTTTACTGGTTTCATTTTTGGATGTAATTTTTGAACAATTGTTTAACGGATGATGGATTAGCACAATTTTTCATTTCAGTTCAAATAAAAATCAACATGGAATATTTGAGATTGACAAATTATGACCAGAATGTGGTTAACTTGACCACAAAAAAAAAGAAGTTACTTCTGTGCCGCTTCTCGTTGACTAAAGTTGACCACTTGATCCACTGGTTCCTCTATAGGCACCTAGCTTTACGCACACATGCATGTACCATATATTTGGTAAACAAAATTCAACATGTATACATGGCAAAAGCCAGAACAAATACTTTGACACCGACTGTTTACACGCATCTCCATATGTGACCTTGATTCAATTTGTCTTTTCAGTACATTTTGTCGGTAAAGATACTTGGAAGCGACCCCAAAAATGATATTGTCGATAGTATGCACAATTGTGTTGACTATTAGGGTTACAAAAAGGCAACACACAAGATATACACACAATAATATTATTTATGTTATTGTACAATCGGAATTTATAACAAATAACAATTAAAAAAAAAAAAGATTAGTAAGATGTACAGTATTCAAATGATCACATCTGGTGTGGACCGAGACTCCTGCCTGCCTCGTCAAACCTGCTCCAAGCAGAGCTCCAGTGATGACAGGGAGGACCCAAGACATGACGATGGCTTTCATGAAAGAATGACTTGAGTTTGTATATCTATGCAGTTTTGCGCATATTCTAATGTGTATTTGTCATTATATATATATGTTATGTTTTGCTGCCATGTATGTGCGTGCACAGGTGCTGGCAGGGGGCTTGACGTGTCACAGAGGTGGACGGGGGAAGAGAGATGAATGCAAACCATAAAGCTGGGGAGAGAGAGAGAGGAGGGGGTGGAGTGGGGAGGAGGGGGGGGGAGAGGGGGGGGAGGAGGAGGGGGAGTGGGGGGTGAGAGACGGTGGAAGCGAGAGCAGCTCTGCCTCAGTTGGTGTAGCTTTGGCCCTCGGGGGGCTGAGGGAGCTTGAGGTTTTCCTTGCACAACATGAGCCGTCTAAGGTCCTGCAGCACCGTGCGGATGGTGTAGGAGATCTGCCACTTTGAGAGCGCGGACACTGCTTGCTTGTCAACCTGCAACACATTTGTTTTTAAAGAAAAAAAACGAGTAAAGGCTAAACTGAATGTGTCCAAACCGTCGTATGGACACTATAGCCGTCCAGAAAATGACAAAAATATACATGTATTGTTTGAACTATGCCATACAATTGCAAGACATTACACAAGACGACGCCCAACACAGGCTTAGATTCTACGACACAAAAAGACAACCCTGATCATTCACCATCTCGTTAAATACATCTCCAACGTGTCAGACCACAACACTCATACAGCTTCATCCTTCGTGACGTGGCGGTCTGGTGCAGAGAGCTGGGGAGAAGCGACCAGAAGCTTTACTTACCACACCGTTTGAGCTGTCCACACCGTTCAGGTTTATCTTTGTCACAAATCTGACAAAGGGCGCAGTCTCTGGGTATCTGGGCCCACATTCAACCTTGAGACTGTACATCCTATTTTCATAGATTGTCTGTGGTAGAAAAGGAGAGAGGTCAGAGAGAGAGGAGACGGAGAGAGAGAGACAGAGACCCAATTTTATTGCGGCGAGAGGAGATATAAAATGGCTTTAAGACTATTGTGAAATGACCTGAATGGAATTCTCTCCGCTTGTGCGACATGTCAAATAAATCTGAGTAATAAAGTTGGCCTGCAGTGTACATGTGCTTGGGTTTTACTGAGGGGTTTTGCTCACGTGTGCAAGATAAAAAGGTATATTGAGTAACACGCTGCAATTCAAGCTGGGTGGACTCATCTAAAAGACACACGACTGGAGAATGTTAACACAGCACTTCTTCACAGACGTGCCCTTGAGGGACGCGTTTATCCAAAGTGTCAAATGTTACAATACCGTGAGTGCACACATTTTTTAGCATGGGTGGCGGTCCGAGTGGGGAACCGAACCCCTAACCCCAGGCAATGTTAACACCATGCGCTACCGGTGGAGATGGTCAGCCACTCACCCTCGGAGGTCCGATGATCATGCCTCTCCATCTCGTCAGGGTCATGTCCTCGTCGTCCTCCAGGCCCCAGCTGACGGTCCCGTCCCCCACGCCTTTCTGCCCTTCCTCCAGCTCTTCCAGCAGCCGGAAGTTTCGGGGAACTTTAACGGCTGTTATTTCGAAAGACACAAAATGTTTGGTTTTTCCGTTAAACACATTTATCTTCCCACCTCCCACTAGGATACATCCCAACGTGCATCACCGTCTACGCATGGCACTTTGAGTACTTTGCGACGACCGATACGTCCACGAGAAAAAACAACAGTCATCTTTTTGTTTGTTCGTCGCGATCTTTACCCTCGCCGGCGGACATGCCGAGAACTACGGTCTGTTTGAATGCGTCGCCACACAAAGTAACACAATCCTGGCAGCAGGTGTTGCTTTCATCGGTGGCATACTGTAGGCAAGGCTGAGCCCAGCCGGCACAATGGGACCACGCAGACACCGGGAGCCTTCGGCGGGATTTGTGGCATTTTAAGCACATATTAGTCAGAGCCACAATGAAGGATATTTACTGTTGAGCTCTGTCCCTCATAGGCCTGTGATACCTGTGGCGGTATCACAGGCCTATGAGGGACACAGCGGGTTGTGGACGTCCCCGATCAAACCACCCAAAACTACTAATATTTTAGGAGGCTCAATGTCGCTGGAGATCGCACTGTCCTGTTGCTTTAGTGTCCCCCAGAATCCATCCTTACAATATAGTCACAATAATACATGGCGGCCAAGCAGACTTGCTTGTACTTGTAAGGATGGTACTGAGCATGTGCAGGGTGTTTGTTTACTTCCTTGTTCGAGGGGTCGATGAATTAATTATAATTATGGCAAAAATAATAGCATTATCCGGCCTTTATCTTACAACTTGTGTGAGCAGGGGATGGTGTCATTGTTAGCCAGTGTTTGTTGTGCACTACTAGTAAAAAATGAAGTGGTAGCCCACGGACAATGGACAAAGAATAATTTAACATGCAAAATGCGTCGGTTATGCATGAGCAAGCACTAGTTCACTCATGAATCTCTAGCGCTGCTGCATGGGCGGCAACTTTCAGCTGTGGTGGCTGCATTTGGGCGTGTACCGGACAGCTGCCCCCAGAACTACAGCTGTTGGATTTCATGGGAGTTTGGGTTCCCCTTTAATTTCAAGAGAACCGTTAGATTAAAGCAAAAATATTGCAATTATCTGTTGCAAAAAACAAAACAAAACAATCAACGATACGTTTTATTTACAACTAGTTAGGAAAGCTAACGTACTCTGTGTTGAAGCCATTCTTGTACTTGTTAAATTTTATCTTAATTTATGCAAATAATCATTTGATGATTTGTATTTCTGTGTACAGTACGCTGCGTTGCCATCATTGTAATTGTATTATTATCCTTGACCTTGGTTTTGTGGCGGCATGATGTTGCACCGCCACATACCAAACATACGCTACTTAATGGGGAACCGTCCCGTCCGGCTATATGGTGATATTAGAGTACTGCTTCGTAAGCGTGTTGTGGACAAAAGAAATGCGGTCTTCAACATTCACAGAGTTTCCGCCCCAAAAAAAAAAAAAAAAGGTGCAGTCTAACTGGAAAAGTTAGATGGTTGGTGTCATGGAGAACGCAAATCCCGGACCGCTGACGTCAATGCTCCAGTTTTTTTCACAACACGCAAAAGGGATTGCAAAATCAATGTGGCTCATGACTCAAACGCCATGCCAACGCATCTCTTAATAAAAAATGTGAGTGACCGTCACTCAGGCCCCAAAGCTTTCGCTTCGAAGACCAACCAAAAAAAAAAAAGGGTGTGTGGTCCAAACGAATCCATAAAATGTACACTGTACAGTAATTGTGTGCGCCAACAAAAGGGTTAGGCTAATTCTGTTGTAATCTTAATCTTGTAAATTGTTTCCAAACATTATTTTAGTGGCACATATCTGTCCACGACTTCTTCTACCCTTACGATAGTCTGCAGTGGCGTTACTTTTCCACATAGAGGAGCTGAGCAAAAACAATTCACAGTTTTTATTGCACACTCAGGGCGAACATACGATGCACCCTTCCCTGTTTACGCCATGTTAGTGGTTACACGGTCTGCTTTACTTTACTGTGTAATGGCCGGGATTTCCTGAAAACGTCCACAGCAACCATTTTAGGCATGTGGGCCAATCAGATAGCCTCGGTGACAACAGCGTTCACAGTGAGTTTCAGGACGGCTAGGATTCGGTTGCCTGTCCTAGAGCAAAGATTTACACATGATTACACATGTTTAACACCTTAAACGTTTGATTTAGTGTTAGGGTGTGTGTGTGTGTGTGTGTGGGGGGGGGGGGGGGTAGGGTAGTTTCATTAGCATGCACAAGCTATTGGCTCAATGCATTGGTAATGGGCCTGCTAGCTACCTCATCACCAACATAACAGAATGGAGAAACATCCATACAGATATAGTATACAGGAAATACAATGTATGCTAAAAAGGAAACGTTGGGTTTTTAACAGGCCAACTTCCCCACCCAGAAAAAGGCCTCTCCACCCGTATCGTGCTGATGCTTCATTGTGATGTGATGAAGTATATATATATATATAATTATTTTTTTTGTTACAACACGAGGTGGTGGGCCAAATGCACGACTACCTCCCCGAGGTATTGCGCAACACCACAACAGGCCTACCTACCCCACATCCCTTTATAATACACACGATGTGTTTCATTCACATGACCAACACACACACACACTGGACCCAGACTCAAGACCTGGGTCTGGGTGTGTGTATGTGTGTGTGTGTGTGTGTGGGGGGGGGGACACGACCAAATCCCCTCACACAGACCCAGAACCAGCGACCCATATCTATATATAACCCTCCCAGGGTGTGTCTGTCATACATGTAGTACACGTCTACATGTATGTGCATGTGTATGTGTGTGTGTGTGTGCGCGTGCAGGGTGTGCAGTACAGCAGGTAGCCTCCTACGTGACAGTGCAATAAGCACAGGCGTGAACGTCTGAACACACACACACACACACACACACACAAATCACCGCGTTTTTGATGGAGCCTTATCGCGAGATGACGTCGCGGGACGCCGTCCGCGTTGTTCATGTAACGCCGGTGTGAGGTTAAGAGGGTGAACGTGAGGGGTGAAGTGGTGAATACACGCCGCCACCGCCACCGCCACACGGACCCGCGACGCGCGGCTAGCGTGATGCTAGCTTAGCATAGGCTAGCCGTAAGTCAACCCGCTGTGTTAGCTCCGCACCGTAGCGGCGGTCTACGTGTAGTGAGCCGCCGTTCAAAAACTACAGCCGTCTCTTTGGTTTTTAAACGACCGGCGCCGGCATCGGGACGTGAGCATTTACACACGCCGGGTTATTTACGAGCGGCCCGTCGGACAACCTATCAGTGTGAACATTTTATTCGTCTCAATGTTTTACCTGATCCGGCGGCGGCCGCCATCTTGTCGCTTGGTAGCGTGCGCGCGCACGTAACTTTATCAACAGTGTGGTTCCTGCAGGAGGAGTGATGCATGCTTTATTTCACACCCATGGGTGCAGCCCCTCTGCAGAAAGTTGCTTTTTTCCTTGAGGTGCACTGTGTGTGCTATTCTTACTCCCTTTGCTTTCTCTCGGGTTGAATCAAGACATATTATAATATAAGGTCATTTGTTTCACATAAAATGTGTAATCCAGAGACCAGAGTCAAACTATTGCTCAGCCAATTACTAGTGTGCTACACATATTTAGACAAATAAGGGGGTCATACGCAGCAATTGTAAGTTAAGGTTTATTCAGCTTTTGTTAAATTTCTTTATAAATAGTTTATTATACACATTGTACGTCTCCCAAATGGAAGACAAACAAAAAGGCATCGAGGCATTTGTTATGATATACAATATGATATCCATCATTACCACCAAGACACCGACATCCATGGTGTGAAGTACAGAAAATAAAGCAGGCCAGTGAGTCGATTCGAAAGTCCTAAATTGCAAGCAAACATTTGCAAGTAATTAAGAAAATGATAAGGCAATTTAATAAAGTCCAAAGTTCACTACAAAACGATTTAACCAGAGTTTAGACAGATTCAAACACACAAATACACTTGCTTAAAGAAAATATATTAAATTGGGCAATTGCTTTTTAGTTTATAGACATGAATAACTCACTAAAGAAAACAAACAGACATACATTACATTTAGATGAGCAGTTTTCAAGATTACACATAAAACTATGACTTCTGAATGCAGTGACACAACATGGCAACCTCTAACCGTCATACACAGCACACTAACTGCCCTTCGCAGCTCTAGTTACCTTGACAAGTAGAATTATTTAGGCTACATAACAGTACTTTCATTAACTACGTGTCATTAATTACAAAAAGATCAAGTACAAAGGATTCAGAAGCAGTAACATCCCATCATAAAAAGCTATCGTCTTTGAAACAAAACCGTTTCCATCATAAATAATTGTTGCTGTTTCGCTAAAATACCCGGGAAGTTCAATATTTCATCTGGTAAACCAACTCAACAGCAAGGAGATCTGCTCCCATTAGAAACATCACATTTTCATTGAGTTCCTTGGAATGAAAATAACATTTTGGTTGTTGACATGTGGGACAATTTGGTAAACCTGACACATTTTCTTCAACACATTACATTGAAATCTAAATCTATTCCAGTCAGTTGCCATTTATGGAAAACCAAACCAACATGCTTTAAGTGTGCATGCTTCAACTCATCTTTAGACAGCGTTTTGAGTTTGATTAGATAACATTTGTTGGTCATGAAGTGAAGAAAGTATGTCAATATCGTAATTTAAGTAAAATTTGTTAAATGCCAGTTACTCCTATAATGCAGTTCATCGTTTGACATGACATTTAAATTGACCAATTGTTTCAATATTCTGTAAACGAATCTAATCAATAGCACTCGAGTAAAGTAAACCCGAGAGGATAACCATTATAATAATCATAAATAATCCAGAGGTTCGTTATGATTAAGTGTACATTTCCAGAAAGAGTTTTTATCTTTAACTAAATGGAACAATGTTTAGTTATGTTACGTTTTTTTTCTTTTCGAGATTTTGCATTCAATGAAGTCCTGTGGAAATCTTAGCATAAGTATCCCGAAAGGGTTGCAATAAAAAAAAGTTAAGTTAAGGCTGCTAAATATAACTACATGTGCCTCCATGGTGGCAGCCGAGTTTACCAGAAGAATAACCGATTTGAAAAAGCATTAATAAAAAAGGCATTTCAAAGACACATCCTCAAAATGGAGTAGGGCCAGACGGATATATAGCGCAATGAGTCCAAATGTACTATTCAAGTTAAAATGAAGGCAACCGTATATTCTGTGAAGAAATAAAGTTCTACCTATATAACAACCGTTCGCGTTTGGTTTCTACATATATACAAACTACATTGAAGTATAAAAATGGCACTATCACATGAAATCTGCTTCAGTCGAGAAAGCTGTGGGGATAAAACTAATTCATATTTATATATATATAAACTATTTTTTCCAAATCAAACTCATATCAGAGCTTTCAGAGACAGCTTATTGATCATGCCGGTTACCCACAACATGATTAATTAAAGCAAAGATGTAGTTATCATGTTTAACAAGCATGAGTACCTCGACAATTTGCGTTGCTTGGTTCGATTGACGGCAATGTGGCGCCTGCTGTGCTGTTGAGTCTTCACAATTAGTAATGGCGAAAAATCCCACAAAATCAATCAATTAAACAATCTCTTCTATAACCTGGTCAGAGTGTCTGAGGAAAAAAAAGCGTAAAGCTCTGGCTTTGAATATTTTTGGATTAAGCTTTTCTTTCAATTGATTACAGCTTAAGTTAGACAGAAACAAAGGACAGAAGACGAGATGTTTGGTACAGGCCATTATGTTCTGAGGTAGCGTGTGGTCGGCCCGCAGCGTTAGTTCACTTTGTGAGCCCATTTTAAGTCGTCCGCCCGAGGTTTCTCTCCCGTCACACTCTGGATGAAGTCCTCCAGGGTGGGCCAGAAGCCCAGCTTCTCCAGAGGGTAGTTGAGCCATCCTGGAGAGACAAGCCTTGTTGATTAGCGAAACAGAGTAATCAAAGTATTACTCCTACCCCAGATCCCTCATGGTCTTCCTACAAACTACAACCACACATTAGAGAACCACCATCACCATCATTCTCAGGAGCCAGTCTCATTCACATCCTAGTAGGGCTGTCAACGAATATTCAAAATTCGAATATATATTCGAATAGTTTTTAAAAACAGACATTCAAAGGTGAAAATTAATATTCGAATGTGGAAAAACACACCGGCGCCAGGCCAGCCGCGGCGCGTTCTCTCTGCTTTGCGAGTGGGCGTAAACTTCAATTAATGTTATATTGTTGTTTCAACCACTGAATGACGCCTGCGGCCATATTTGGGACAAGAGTCGGGATTGCTTGCACAAAACTCTTGATCAGCACTCAGCATTTGTTTATTGCTGTTGTTTATTCAAACCAGCATGCGAAGAGAGAGTGAGGGGGAGCGAGAGAGAGAAAAAGAGAGCGAGTGAGCGAGCGAGTGGGCGAGCGAGTGGGCGAGCGAGGTCTTCGGTTTTGGCCATTAGTTCATTTACTTATTTTTGTGTAGGTAATATGTTGCCAAATATGTTTAAACTTAAATAAACGACCTATACAAGTAGTTATGTCTCGTTGTATTAGTTTGTCCTGTTATTGACGTAATGCGCAAATATAGATATTCGAATATATTCGAATATATGTGTTTTTTTTAGAGGGAATATTCGAATGTAATTTTTTAGCAATTTTGACAGCCCTGAAGCCTAGTGAACACAGGAGATGTTGTGCACAGCGCTGGTTATTAACCTGTTGTGATGCAGAAGTACGTCTCGTGCGGAGACACATGGTGGATGCGGTGGTGCTTTCGAGGAAGGATGATGTGACAGTTCTGCAGAAACACCACCCAGCCAGGCAGGCCGAAGTACGTGTGCGACCACTTGTGGATCTGGTTGGTCAGGGTCACGAAGATGGCGAGTGCAAATACATAGCAGAACCAGGGGTAGCTGTGGTACACCTCCGCTACAATAGAGATGGACACAAACACACACACACACGCAGCATTTATTTAAAGATACCATAAACGGTGACAAATGCCAGACGACAACATTTTTTAAAGGACAGTGTGTGTAATTTGTTAGTAGCTCACCGGGGGAGAGAGTGAGGAAGCTGATGGCCATAATGCCCAGAGGAACGATGGTCAGCATACAATTATCACCGTTGGTCTCAATGAAGTCATGACGTGTGATGGCGGTGGGATCAATGTGGTGCTCCCTAAATGGTCTTATGAAGGCCTGGGGAAACAGAATAGAAATGTACAGTAAAACAAACGAAAAACAATCACAAACACACAAGAAAAGTCAGTTGCTTTTCCACAAGAGTGACCCAATGTCAAATGCTGTTTCCCGGATATCCTGGCTCAAACACATCATCGTGTTTTTTCCCATGACACCGTACCGGCACAACTCGACTTTACTCAACTCAACTCTATTCTATTCGCTTTTGGTACCAAGTACTTTGTTTTACACTGCAGATAGTATCCCCTCAATGTCAAGGTCGTCATAGTAACGCCGTATGAAACTGACGTCGTCTTCGATGCGACACACACAGGAACAATGGAGGACAGTGCCATTGGGGACGATGTTCGCTGTTCTTTGATTCTCAGCATGTCTCATCATGTGTGTTTGTCACAGCAGGGAGACAAATGTTGTTTCAGAAGATTGCCAAGTAGTCAAGTGAATAAAAAGAAATGGCGGGCGTCATAGTAGCTTGATGACGCAGTGACGTAATGACGCATGATGATTCTAGTGACAATTCCCTCTGACCAATCAGTGGTCTGCAGTGTTTTCACGTCACCTTTTGGTATCGACTCAGCTTGCTAGCAAAAGAAAGGACCAGGTACCAGGTACGAGTCGAGTTCAGCCAGTACCACGTGATGGAAAAGAGGCAATAGGGGTTATGCGCAACATACTTCCGCATTCTGCGAAACAGGTCTCATCACATCCGGTTCAGGTCCGCTGTACCGCGCTCACATTATTTTATTTATTAATCCGCACTTCCAGACCGTCACCGGGGCTTCAGAGTAATGTGTCCGAGGAGAGCAGCCCTCTCCCGGACCACTCGCTAGCTTTAACCGCTGTTTTATCCCGCTTCTGGTACTTTACCGGCTTTGACATTTTCTTCTTCTCACTAACATTCAGATGTTAAAATCAAATAAAACGCCAACAGTAAAAAGGGCGAACTAGGTTAACTAGGCCAAGTCAATACCGCTGCTACCGGCTTTTCCGACAAGCGGAAGTCAGGAGACCTGTTTACCGGTTTGGTCACGTGACGCTCGGCATAAAGCCTATAGCCTTGTGTTTAATTCCCTGTGTGGAAGGGCAGACTGGCGTGGAGATTCGCCTGCTTGGGTCCAGACTGTAGCTTGTGGGTTTTTATGATGGTGGCAGAATGCCTTTATACCTTTTCAGTTGTATTCTGAATGAAACCAAACTAAATTGAGATTTACCTTTCCAACGATGGGGAGTTCGACTGATCCCCATGTGTCCGCTCCCCAATGAACGAAGCCTGACGCAAAGTCTGCCGTTAGCATTCCCGCCACTGAAAATACGAACCAGAGAGAGAAAGGGACACAATGAGAAGGAAACGGGATAAATGCAAAAGTTCAAGCAATCTAACATAATGTAAACATTAATACTACCGCTGGAGTAACTCGAACTTTTAATATGCAGTGGCACGCAACGGTTAACAGCGGTTAAAAGGCTTTAATATTCATCATCCTGGCTGTCAAAACAAATAGCTACCCATCCTGCAGGCAGGATGTAAAGTAGCAAACTAGTCTGCGTTTGGGCTAATAGCAGCTAACTAGCCGGCAGCTGCAGCCAGACAGCACACCTTTCATGCGTTGCTTGGCAACAGGTTTGTTTACCCTGAAGGACCGGTGCTTCTTGGACGAAGCCTACATAAATGACAGAGCTCAAAAAAACGTTGTCTTGAATAACAAAACCCTTGTTTCTCTTGAGCTCTCATTAACGAAACAAGAGCACACAGTAGAGTTGAATACCAGCACAAGCACACATTAAATCACAAGATTTAGCAGCCATGCGCATTTTATAGTCCAACAGCTCAAGTGTCCCCTTAAATGGCAGTGTGTGTGTGTGTGTGTGTGTGTGTGTGTGTGTGTGTGTGTGTGTGTGTGTGTGTGTGTGTGCGTGCGTGTGTGTGTGTGTGCCGATCGCCTCCCCCTTGTACTCACCAACAGCCAACAGGATGAACCACAGATGGCAAAAGTGGAAATGAGCAAGGAGGTGAACGAAGTTGAAGGCCATTAAAGAGAAGCAGAGGAGGACACTCGTCCATTCCTGGCATCTTTTGCCTTGAAAATAGAAAGCAAAACATCGCAAACGCCTTAGAAAACAAGTCAAATGTCAGTTATGGTGACGGCTTTAGCTTTTGGAGTTGGAAATCATCCTGCGTTCAAATGAAGTGCTAAATATCGACATCTCTGTATATGCAGGTCTACACTGCCAGAGCTGAAGTAGTCCAGCACAAAGCGTCCAAAGGTCCATCAGATAGTGTGCATAATGGTCAAGACGAGGTACGCCCAGGGTCCGAATTAACACCTGCCACCAGCCAGTGGCTGATAGATTTGAACAGGTAAATCAAATGCAGGACTACATATTAAAACAATGCTGGCTGGTAGATTTTTTTCCACTATGGCGGGCAAAAAGACAAAATGATAAGTTAATTTTGCATCTCCTGGGTACGCCCAACAACACTGTGATGCTATGTCTGCAGAGCCCTGCTTGTAGTCCTGGTATGAGGACTCACAACTGAGACGGATAGTGGCGTCTGTGCTGGAAATAAGTCAGAGATGTCTGAATATTACATGGGGGGGGGTGTCAGCCCACAATGTTTAGACCACATAAACTTATACATAATAATTATTCATATTCAAGTGAGTTATCAAGTGACTAAACAAATAGATGCAAGCAGGCCTCGAGACACAACTACATGTCAAGTCGCACGTAGCGACGCGGGCTGGAAATGCGCACCTTATTACTTATTATGAGGCAGATATGCAGGATATGGTCTAATATTACAACGGCCTACAAACAATGCGACTTCATTTCTTGTCGTCACGTTATTCGTGTTTTTTTTGTATTGTAATAAGTTGTGTAACACCAGACACGCAGCATTCCTCAAGTAACGAGTTGTGATATACAGTTTCAATTAGCATCACAAGGATACCTGACTGCGACACCAACCTTAAATAACATAAATCATCACAAAAAAAAACATTAAATAACATAAATCCACCATTAATATCAATCAGTTTATATAACGGTATTAGCCGTATGTAATCACGTAGGCGGCGTCACGTCACTTTTAACGAGCGCACGAGCGCAGCGAACCATACTACGCCACGGTCTCGCGCGCGGCGACGTCGGTCTCACCTGGCGAATACAGACCCGCGAGCTCGCGAGCGCCTGCGTGCTGCGGGCCCCACCTGGCCTCGGTCCGTCCCGGCTCCCGGGGCGCCGGGGACCCGGACCTGGCCTCGGTCCGTCCCGGCTCCCCGGACCCAGCCTCGGTCCGTCCTGTCGGGGACCCGGACTCGGTCCGTCCTGTCTCCCGGGGCGCCTGGGACCCGGCCTCGGGTCCGGGTCCGCAGCCGCCGCCGCCGCCGTCCTCGTTTACCAGTCTCGCCGCCATGACCTACTTTAGCTCCGGTCCGACCATAGACCAAGCCCAGACCAAACCAAGCCCCTCCAACCGCTCCTCATGTAAGTGAGGAGACGCAGACGCACGGAACCGCCCGCTTCTGGGCCCGCGGAGTCGCCACGCACGGACCAATCAGAGCCCAGCTCGCCGAGGGCCGCAGCCAATCGGCGAGGTGAGACGTGCGTGTCGGTCCGACGCGCAGCCAATGAGGGCCGCGCGCGAGGAGACCGCATTCCTTCCGTCAGGCGGACAGGGGTGCATGCTTTAAGCGTTATCCCGGTCTACCGCCACGCAACTTCCGGTTTGCTTTTTTTTTTTATGCGTGCGCCGTGTGCGTCACTTCCGGAGTGAGGAGAAGAAGAGCATTGTTGGCATCCTATCAGTGTAAACTGTGCAAACTGGTATCTCTTGTGAGGGCCTTGTGCCGGCTTGGCCTGGGACATTGTTAACATCTCCTGGTCTTCATGTCACTCATGACATTGTTATCTGGGCTGGGGGGGTGGGTGGGTGTGTGTGTGTGTGTGTGTGTGTGTGTGTGTGTGTGGTGTGTGTGGTGTGTGTGTGTGTGTGTGTGTGTGTGTGTGTGTGTGGGGGGGGGGGGGGGGGGTTGGTGTGTGTGTGTGTGTGTGGGTACTATTTGGATCGAGTCACCTATCTGTCCTTCAACCCTGGAAGCTTACGGACGTCCGGCAAAACAAAGTGGACCGAGACAGTGGGTACTATGACCCGAGACAGTGGGTACTATGAGCCGAGACAGTGGGTACTATGATCTGAGACAGTGGGTACTATGATCTGAGACAGTGGGTACCGTGGGCCGAGACAGTGGGTACTGTGGGCCGAGACAGTGGGTACCGTGAGCCGAGACAGTGGGTACTATGATCTGAGACAGTGGGTACCGTGGGCCGAGACAGTGGGTACTATGAGCCGAGACAGTGGGTACTGTGAGCCGAGACAGTGGGTACTATGAGCCGAGACAGTGGGTACTATGAGCCGAGACAGTGGGTACTATGAGCCGAGACAGTGGGTACCGTGGGCCGAGACAGTGGGTACTATGATCTGAGACAGTGGGTACTATGAGCCGAGACAGTGGATACTGTGGGCAGAGACAGTGGGTACTCAGATCACAGTACCCACTGTCTCGGCCCACAGTACCCACTGTCTCGGCTCATAGTACCCACTGTCTCAGATCATAGTACCCACTGTCTCGGCTCATAGTACCCACTGTCTCGGGTCATAGTACCCACTGTCTCGTGTCATAGTACCCACTGTCTCAGATCATAGTACCCACTGTCTCGGCTCACAGTACCCACTGTCTCGGATCATAGTACCCACTGTCTCGGCCCACGGTACCCACTGTCTCGGCCCACAGTACCCACTGTCTCAGATCATAGTACCCACTGTCTCGGCTCATAGTACCCACTGTCTCAGATCATAGTACCCACTGTCTCGGCTCATAGTACCCACTGTCTCGGGTCATAGTACCCACTGTCTCGTGTCATAGTACCCACTGTCTCAGATCATAGTACCCACTGTCTCGGCTCACAGTACCCACTGTCTCGGATCATAGTACCCACTGTCTCGGCCCACGGTACCCACTGTCTCGGGTCATGGTACCCACTGTCTCGGCCCACGGTACCCACTGTCTCAGATCATAGTACCCACTGTCTCGGATCATAGTACCCACTGTCTCGGATCATAGTACCCACTGTCTCGGATCATAGTATCCACTGTCTCGTGTCATAGTACCCACTGTCTCAGATCACAGTACCCACTGTCTCGGCCCACAGTACCCACTGTCTCGGCTCATAGTACCCACTGTCTCAGATCATAGTACCCACTGTCTCGGCTCATAGTACCCACTGTCTCGGGTCATAGTACCCACTGTCTCGTGTCATAGTACCCACTGTCTCAGATCATAGTACCCACTGTCTCGGCTCACAGTACCCACTGTCTCGGATCATAGTACCCACTGTCTCGGCCCACGGTACCCACTGTCTCGGCCCACAGTACCCACTGTCTCAGATCATAGTACCCACTGTCTCGGCTCATAGTACCCACTGTCTCAGATCATAGTACCCACTGTCTCGGCTCATAGTACCCACTGTCTCGGGTCATAGTACCCACTGTCTCGTGTCATAGTACCCACTGTCTCAGATCATAGTACCCACTGTCTCGGCTCACAGTACCCACTGTCTCGGATCATAGTACCCACTGTCTCGGCCCACGGTACCCACTGTCTCGGGTCATGGTACCCACTGTCCGGCCCACGGTACCCACTGTCTCAGATCATAGTACCCACTGTCTCGGATCATAGTACCCACTGTCTCGGATCATAGTACCCACTGTCTCGGATCATAGTATCCACTGTCTCGTGTCATAGTACCCACTGTCTCAGATCATAGTACCCACTGTCTCGGCTCACAGTACCCACTGTCTCGGATCATAGTACCCACTGTCTCGGCCCACGGTACCCACTGTCTCGGGTCATGGTACCCACTGTCTCGGCCCACGGTACCCACTGTCTCAGATCATAGTACCCCACTGTCTCGGATCATAGTACCCACTGTCTCGGATCATAGTACCCACTGTCTCGGATCATAGTATCCACTGTCTCGGATCATAGTACCCACTGTCTCAGATCATAGTACCCACTGTCTCGGATCATAGTACCCACTGTCTCAGATCATAGTACCCACTGTCTCGGCCCACAGTACCCACTGTCTCGGCCCACGGTACCCCACTGTCTCGGATCATAGTACCCACTGTCTCGGATCATAGTACCCACTGTCTCGGATCATAGTACCCACTGTCTCGGATCATAGTATCCACTGTCTCGGATCATAGTACCCACTGTCTCAGATCATAGTACCCACTGTCTCGGATCATAGTATCCACTGTCTCGGATCATAGTACCCCACTGTCTCAGATCATAGTACCCACTGTCTCGGCCCACGGTACCCACTGTCTCGGGTCATAGTACCCACTGTCTCGGATCATAGTACCCACTGTCTCGGGTCATAGTACCCACTGTCTCGGATCATAGTACCCACTGTCTCGGCCCCACGGTACCTACTGTCTCAGATCATAGTACCCACTGTCTCGGCTCACGGTACCCACTGTCTCGGCTCACAGTACCCACTGTCTCGGATCATAGTACCCACTGTCTCGGCCCACGGTACCCACTGTCTCGGGTCATGGTACCCACTGTCTCGGCTCACGGTACCCACTGTCTCGGCCCACGGTACCCACTGTCTCGGCCCACGGTACCTACTGTCTCAGATCATAGTACCCACTGTCTCGGCTCACAGTACCCACTGTCTCGGCTCACAGTACCCACTGTCTCGGATCATAGTACCCACTGTCTCGGCCCACGGTACCCACTGTCTCAGATCATAGTACCCACTGTCTCGGATCATAGTACCCACTGTCTCGGATCATAGTACCCACTGTCTCGGATCATAGTACCCACTGTCTCGGATCATAGTACCCACTGTCTCGGATCATAGTATCCACTGTCTCGGATCATAGTACCCACTGTCTCAGATCATAGTACCCACTGTCTCGGCCCACGGTACCCACTGTCTCGGCTCATAGTACCCACTGTCTCGGGTCATAGTACCCACTGTCTCGGATCATAGTACCCACTGTCTCGGGTCATAGTACCCACTGTCTCGGGTCATAGTACCCACTGTCTCGGCCCACGGTACCCACTGTCTCGGCCCACGGTACCCACTGTCTCGGCTCACGGTACCCACTGTCTCGGCCCACGGTACCCACTGTCTCAGATCATAGTACCCACTGTCTCAGATCATAGTACCCACTGTCTCGGCCCACAGTACCCACTGTCTCGGTCCACTTTGTTTGCTGGACGTCCGTAAGCTTCCAGGGTTGAAGGACAGATGGATGACTCGATCCAAATAGACAACAGAGAAAAAAATCACAACAGAGATGAAGAAGAAGAACTGAAATTGACTTCTGACTAACATTTTGACAGAACAATAACCGAAACGAAACATGTTACTATATTTAAACAGATATCCCTCTATTGTAAGTCCCTCCCTTTCTCTCTCTCTCTCTCTCTCTTTCTCTCTTTCTTAGTCTTCTCTCTCTCTCTCTCCCTCTGTGTGTGTGTGTGTGTGTGTGTGTGTGTGTGTGTCTCTCTCTCTCTCTCCTCTCTCTCTCTCTCTCTCTCTCTCTCTCTCTCTCTCTCTCTCTCTCTCCCTCCCCGTCCGGAGATGAGTGCGCCTGGAACGAGGTTAGACCTCGACACAGTGCTGTGGAATGAGCCACTGTTATTTATTTTGGCTATCTATATCTATATATGTATATCTATATATAAATATCAATCTATAGATAGATAGATACAGTCGAATTTAGAAGGAGAAGAAGAAAAGAAGAAGAAGGAGAAAGTTTCGTGTTTAATACGTTTGGAAGTGATTTTAAATGACCTATTTACTTCTCCTATCCTACTCCTTTTCTGTTTTATTTTCACTTCTATATTTATCTTATGGCGTGGCCATTCCCCAGTCAAACAACACAAGAAAAAAACAAACATTTACCATCAAGTAATTGCATTTTATTTTTAATTCTGAATAAAAAATATCCCTCCATAATAAAGCAACAAGTCCTGAGTGACCTAAGCCACAAGATGGCGCCATCAGCACCTCCGATCCGACTCCAGCCTCTCCGCTCAGTCGCGTCAAACCTCTCGTCTTCTTCTCCTTCCTCACCTGGAGTCACGACGTGACCCTGCAAAATACTTTAACAACACACCGTTAACGGAGACTTTCGCATTTGCCCACAATCACAAAGCACAACATTGACGTATAGTTACTTCAAAACATCCTGTTGCGCAACACACCCGTACACCACACACACACACACACACACCACACACACACACACACACACACACTACACACACACACCACACACCACACACACACTACACACACACACTACACACACACACACACACACACTATACACACACACACTACACACACACACACTACACACATACGCATCTCCGCATTCATTGAATTGTGAAACCACAATCAAGAGATAAATGGAGAGCTGTCCCATATCGACGCCGCGTCATGTTGCCACGCCCCCCCCCCCCCCCCCCCCCCTCCGCCACCACTGTATATAACGACGTCTAGGCGGCTGAGAGCTGTCAATACACACCATTAACCCACATTACACACAGCAACTTTACTTTTGCAATATATATAGTAAATAAAAGGGCTGTACGGAAAAAAAACAAGAGGCCACTTAAGAGACAACCCTGAAGTTTGGCTCCAGCGTTTTCCATCCACATCCACGCGCGCCTGTTCCGGGCGGAGGGGCTCCAGCAGGTCCAGAACCCAGACCCAAATCCAGTGGGTCCAGATCCATGGAAGTGGCCGGCCTGTACGACGAGGACAGCTTCGCTTTCCATGCCCGCACCGGCGCCCCGGTGAGCCCCGCCAGCCCGTACCGGCCCCCGCATGACGGAGCTGCAGGGCGCCGCCGCGGAGGAAGAGGAGCGGCAGCGGCAGCACCAGCGCGACAAGGCGAAGGAGTTCTACCTGGACGCGGCGGCGCAGCACTGCCAGCAGCTGGCGGCGTACGGCGACGCGCACCCGCAGGGGGACGTCTTCTCCGACTTCCTGGCGGAGGGGGGCCACGGCAAGCTCGGCAAGACCTCCTTCCGGACCTTCAAGGGCTACACGTTCGCCAACGAGCTGGAGTCCAGCCAGTGCGGCAACCTGCGCACCTTGCAGGGGGAGACCCGCGCGTACGCACACGGCTACCCGGACCTGGGGCAGGGGGGCGGCGGGGGGGAGACCCGCGTGGACACGGTGTACAGCCCGGTGCAGACCCTGCTGGACGCCCGCTGCAAGGCGACGTCCGCGGCCGCCACCATGGACGACGACGGTCACGACGACAAGGAGGACGCGAAGATGGACGGCGGCTCGTCGGGTTTCGACATGAGGTCGTACCTCCACTACCATTCCACGCTGGGCGGCGGCGGCAGCCTGGGCAACATCTCCAGCGCGTCCTCCACCTGCTCCAGCCCGCCCGGCACACCTGCGCCGTCGTCGGGTCACGGCGGCGGCAGCAGGTCGCCGTCCCACCACCACCACAAGACGTCCGGCGGCAAGTCCAAGAAGCGTCTGGACAAGGACAGCGAGGAGTACAAGCTGCGGCGCGAGAGGAACAACCTGGCCGTGAGGAAGAGCAGGGACAAAGCCAAGATGCGTAATATGGAGACGCAGCACAAGGTGCTGGAACTGGCGGCGGAGAACGACCGCCTGCAGAAGCGCGTGGAGCAGCTGTCCAGAGAGCTGGCCACGCTGCGCAACCTGCTGTCCGCCACGGGACAGCACTAAGGGGGGTGTGGGGGGTGTGTGTGTGTGTGGGGGGGGGGGGGGGGGGGGGGGAGGACACACACACACACAAGGGGACATCTTCCTTGCACATCTTTCCCTGGGATGTCTCTTGGATACTACACCGTTCATGGACTGATACTAACACTGGGCCGCGGTGCGCGGAGAGGCGTGTACGAAGCGGTACGCTCACAGGTGAAACGGCCATCACCAGTTTACAAGGACGCGGAGATGGGAGAGCAGCAGAGTCCCCCCAAAAAACGTCGGGTGCATCGATTGCGCAATCCATTCAACGCTTTATTGTCACTTAATAATATTGGACATTTTTTGTCTATGTATGTATGCAGTATTTTCTGTCAAAAAAGGTTTTATGCATAATTGTGAATTTCTACATTGTTTTCTCATCTGGATCTGTGGTTGTCAAGGGAAGAGTTGCACTGCAGTGAAATGATGCAACTCTTTGTAACAGTATCGGCAATGAATGAAATAGGCCTACTACGTACAATTATTTAATATTGAAAGGTTAAATGCTTTAATTGTATATTATATTTTATCGAATTAAAACATATTTTGTTTTTTATCAATTTATCTTTGCATTTTCTTGGGTTTTTTGATGTTATTTGTGCGGTATTGTGGGCGTAACTTCCTCTAGGACTTCAGCACATCATCATTTTAATAACAACCAGTTACTGTAATTAAAAGTCCATGATATTATTATTATTATGGATACAAGATGTGCTGCAAGCCCACGAAACAAAGATGACCATCATTTGGCGTTAGTGAAAACACCGTCCGGCACACACAAGACCGTGAACACAACTGTGGGATAAACACCAATTTTTATGGAAACGAATCTCATTGAATCGTTTTGTTAGCGCTGACCTCTTTTTCTGATTGATACACACCACCCACACACACACACACACACACACACACACACACACACACACACACACACACACACACACACACACACCACACACACAGCACATAAGGTGATCTCTACTAGAGCATGCATGGTCTCCATAGTGCCTTTACGTTGAGCATGCTCAGTTCAATCCAGTGTCACCCCCCCCCCCCCCCCCCCCCCCCTCTGGCACGGAGGAATGTCCTCCATATGGCTGTAATACGGATTTACCAGCAGCGCCTACTGCACATTCTTCTGCTGAGTTCAGCACAAATACGATGTCAGGCCTCATGCGAGAATTGTTAGCTTTATCTTAAACACACAGCTCTGTCAACAGTCTGCTGGGTCCACTGGCCCAGAAAGGGGTTCAAGGTTCTGCTCCAAATCAATCAATAACCAGACTCAAACTACACCGCCCACGTCACTCCGCGGACGACAGCCAGGACGGCCAGGGTTTGGATTTGGTTGGACTCGAAGCGGCGGTGGTTCTGTCCCCCCAGTGTGTGTCCAACTATTTGTGCTCACATTAGACACGACACACATCTTAGGAAAACAGCAAAGTGAAAGTACACAACTGTCTCTTGTGACCCCCCCCCCCCCCCCCTCGAGTTCATTCACTGCAAAGCTCACTCACTGGGAACCGATTAACCGACGTGAGCCCGGTTCAGCGTTTACACCACCGCTGCTGCTCACACACACACACACACACACACACACACACACACACACACACACACACAC
>JAOPHQ010002403.1:0-41843 GCA_030340625.1 Merluccius polli | reverse complement strand
GATCACAGGAGCTGCTCTACAGATATTGAGCATCATTTTCTGTAAAATGTCCGGTGTAATTGGTGTTGTCACAAGTATATTAATCAATGTGAAATGAGCCTCACCGTGACATCCCTAATGATTTCACAGAAACCCATCATTTCATGCCAGCTAATGTTGACTGTTAAACATACTTTCTGTTAAAGGACTGCGTGGAACAAAGTCAGTACACCCAGTGTTTACTGATCAAATCCAGAAGCCCGAAAATGGGTCACATTACTGAAGCAGGATGCACTTGCAATGCAGCTCCATGTTTAGTGCTCAAAGGCATCCAAACCTGTACTTTCTGTTCGGTTGAGCAGAAGTCAGAAGAGGTATGTCTACTGCTGCAATTGATTAAGTCTATCTTCATCCACGTACCACATAGGCCTCCCTAGACCACCCCCACGTATGCATTAGCTATAGGTTTGTCTTGGGGACTTCAAAATCCACATAGGTCACCTGTGGCAGCAAAAGCTCTGGATAATTTGCTATAGCACAGATTTTATTATAGCCCTATTATAGCCTTTTATTAAAGTCTTTTTATACTATCATTGCTATTGTGGTAATACATTTGAATTATTTGTTTTGCCCTTGGTTAATGATTTGTATAATGCTGACAACTTCAAACAGCTGGCTTTAGGATGCATGCCAATTTAATGTCTGATTAACCAAACTAAATTAGGCTGAAAGAGCTTATGTTATAATGTTATAACTGTTTACCAAGTCTCTCAGACATCCCCCCCTCTTGCCGTCTCCTTTTGATTTGTTCTCTAGGTTTTTCATCTCCATTTTACCCCCATATAAGCTAGGCTATTTCATTCAGCGTTCATTTATCCTGTTTTCCTCCCCCAGTTCTAAATCTATTCGCTCACTATGCATTATGTTTTATCTTGATGTCGCTGTAGTGGTAAGATTAACATGCTGCACAGTTGTAGGCAAAGGGTTAGCCAATTATTTGGTGCAATAACTTACAGAAGAACAAGCCACATGTCCTCATTTTGAAATGCCAGCCTTAAATTTACTTGGGAAGCCTAAAGGAGAGAGTGAGTTAAAGTTGGAAAGCCTGAGAGAGGGTGAGTTAAAGTTAGAAAACCTGAGAGAGTGTGACTTAACAAGGGAAAGCCTGGGAGAGGGTGTGTTAAAGTGGGAACACTTGAGAGCGTGAGATAAAGGTGAAAGGCCTGAGAGAGTGAATTACATGATGACAGCGAAAGAGAGCGAGATAGAGTGAGGTAGAGCGAGGGAATTTAGGGTTTGGCAGTGTTTGGAGATAAGATATGTAGTTTGTGTTGGTTGTTTGCTTAAACAACCAACACTTATCACTCTTGGATCAAATCTTTACACAAACTCGATGCCTTGTGTTTCCAAACCCCCACCAAATTATACACAATATTTGCAAGAGAGCCATTTCATGCTTTGATGGTACATTACTGGAACCCTGTGTGGTGGGTTGTGCAACAACTCTGACTTTATTGTGCTGAGCAGTTCAACGAAACAGGAAAATAAACACAACCGAGGGCGTCCTCAGGGGTTAATAAATGGAGGCCATGATTCTAGTTTCAGAATGAGAGAGGGGGAGAAAACATTGTGTTTTCCCATAGGGAATACTGCCACTTAGGAGTGTACCGATTCCAAGCAATATTGTGGAGTTTTGTCACATGCCAGATGATGACTGATGGTCCTTGCAGCTCTCGGACAATCCAGGAAGTATATCAAATTGATGTTGCCCCTCCTGCTAAGTATCTGTGGGGGTTCGTATTCTGATGAAGCCGCACAGTCTCATGTGATAAACGTCCCTCCCAAATGGCATATGAGGGGGCTGAAACAAACAAGTCGGAAGTTATTTCGAGGTCCCGGGCCTTGGTCTAGTGAGGAATACCACAGCTTTCTGCCAGCAGAGAAACTGTCAGACTGATGAAGACACAGGCCACTAAATAAATATTGAGCTGCTCCATCATTTTAGACACTAAGCACATTTCCTCCGGGTTTTTCTCCAATATTGCTGTTTGAGAATGTAAAATGGAGGACTGTGTATGCTGTGTGCCTCGTTTTTTTTTGCATTGTTCTTTTGAATCTTCTTTTTTTTAAATCAATTTTTCTTTCATTCCTTCTGTCCTTCAGTGGTGTACGAGCATCGCTCCCGGTTGGAGAAGTCTCTGCAGAAGGAGAGGTTGGAGCACAAAAAGGCAAAAGAAGGTGAGAAAATCACACACAGACCATCAGATCACCCCCCCCCCCCAAAGCTAGTCCACCCACATAGCATCTTCCCTGTGTTCACTGTCCTCCCACGGTGTATCCATGAGTGGTTATTTGAAGTGATGGACAACAAGATCTAAAAACTTAAAATAATCATATGGTGTTGGTAAGACATGACTGCTGTGGTTTGCAGTTGGTCTGTGTTTACATTTTATTTTAATATTTTCAGATATGACACAAAAGGTTGAGTGTGCTTTCAGTTCCATTCCCAAATCAAACCACCTCACAGATGCATTGCTTTCTCACTGGGTTTATGTATGCAACTCTGTATTTCCTTGATGGACAACGGGATCTAAAAACATCAAATAACCATGACGTATCGCAGAGGGATGTATCCACCACACACCTACCGAATATCTTGTCATGAAAATGTTGAAAAAGTATATTAATATATAATAAACTCAGTCCCCCCCCGCCCGCCCCTCGCTGTTTTTTGTATATCGTACTTCTTCAAAGTCTGAAACACCGTCAATAGGCAATGTGAGTGACCTGGCTTGGCCATGTGAGTGTACGGTAATTGTCACCTGCTTGGCTACGTAGAGTGGAAATTGACTCCACCCAGGAAATTAGCTTGAAGAAAATCATTGGACTGAAATTACGTGAGATTGCAGTGGGTTTCATGGAACATAATTTTCTGATGCTAAATGCATACCTTAATAACCCTTAATAACATCATTAGAAGTTAATGACATAATTCTGTTGGCACTTTTAAGGAGTGAAAGACATAGGAATCTCAGACGTCAGACATGCCTGCAAAAACCAAATAATGTTGACGGATGACAACAAAGGACAATGGCATATATAATCTGACCTTATTTTATGTAAATAGATGCACAGGTTGCATTTCGTTGTAGTTTAGGCTGCTGTAGTATACAATGCTGTGTTTATTCTGAAAAAAGTAACCACAGTTGTCTTCCAACAATTAATAAATCGTATCCTGTTTGAAATTTTTGTTAAAAATCGTTTGTTTACAGATTACCTGGTGTACAAGCTTGAATCCCAGCAGATGCTAAACAAGGACAAGGTAACAATTTCAAGTCAATACCTCCAATATGTTTTCCATCTCTCAATTCTATTCCTATGCAGACTGGATTGTTTTGCAGTGTGATATATGCCTCGTTCTAACTGTGGTTGTACGATCAAACAGCAAGACTCCAACAGCAGATTCAACTCTCTACACGTGCAGCACCAGATGCTAAAGGTACAATCAGGGATTTTCTTTTAGTTTTGATTTTTTTTAAAAACCGAACACACTCTCGTCACACTCGCACTAAAACACAATACACAATACACTACTACTACTACTACTACTACTACTACTACTACTACTACTACTACTACTACTACTACTGCTGCTAACATTTTAAGAGTTGTTTAACAGTTGTTACTTTCAAATATTTGTTTTACTTTTGTGTATGCATACAAATGCACAGTAAGACTAAACATTGCACAGAACACAGACATAACAATTGAATTGAATACAATTGAATTTAGCTTGATTGATTGATGGGGACAATGTGGACTGTGACTGCAGAACCAGCATGACGACCTGAAGAAGCAGTACTACGAGCTGCATGAGCAGCACCAACTGCAGGGAGAGGACCACGGCCGGGCCCTGGGGGAGCACCAGGAGAACCTGCAGAAGCTGCAGCACACCAAAGACACTGAGATAACCCAACTCAAAGGTACGAGTGGCAGCGCCGGTAAAACAAAAAATACATACAGACATGCCTCACATACAACAATTACATGCAAGTGTTTTGTTTGATTCAGCAGTTAATCAGGGCTCTTCGTAAATATGTGTAAGCGGTTGTAAATGTGTTAATACTGCATTTTGGCCAGGTTTTTTTAAAAACACCTCTCCCATGGAGAGGGAGGCTGGAGTCCTCCACTATGGCTCAAGCTTTCCTGTGTACCCAGAGAGTTGTATATAGGGCACTAGGTTGCCTCTGTTCCCTCACCAACTTACTAATAACAATTCAGCTTGTTTCCGGGCTTTAACACCAACTTCATAGAAATGGACTTCATGTAGTTAATTGTTCCTTTAACTTTTTGGTGCTGGATGGGTTGAAAGCATATGAACTTGAATTGTGTCGATTAATAGGTTTAAATCTGACTGCCGGGAAGGAAGCTTGATAGACACATACTAATGTAAGACATGCTGTCTTAGTCTTACTGTGCGGGCACACCAAAAGATTCATGAGCAGCAAAAGTGGCTGGCAGCCATTCATTTTCAATGAGAGCTGGCGATGAGGAGCGGCGGTCGCCCTAGCAGCAGTAAGCGGCACGTTGTCCATGCCCAGAGCGATGTGGAGTGTTGACATAATTGTAACTTTATGCAAATTAGCGCAGCCAGGAGGCGACGGCTGGTAGCGAGCAGCCAGCGGCTAGAGCGGCCACAGGTGATGAAATGAATCTTTTGGTGGGACTATACAGAGACTGAGAGGACTTCTACTGCTGCATCGTGTTAGGCAGTATGTCTCCATCTTCTGGTTGTATTAGATACTGCAGCACTGCATTACCTGATGAGTAGCAGAAAGCAAAACATGATCAAGCCTGTCATCTATTACATTTATATAATCAAATTATACAATCACAAATTCAATTAAATGAACTGTACAGTGAAAACCTCCTAATGTGTCCATAAAACAAAAAAATAGGGCATTGAGCTGTTGAAATTAAATCTATGTCCATGTGAATTATTTTCTGAATGCAGATAATGTGTACAACCTAAGAGAGGAGAACAGACAGTTAAGGAAAACCCACCAGGATGTTCACATGCAGCTCCAAGATGCCAGGGTGAGTAACAATATCCTTTCTGTTAACCTTTCCGTTGCGTTATATTTTAGCATTTTGATTCATGTTGGCTAATTCCAACTCCATGTGAAGCAGCTTTTGAAGTTTTTTCCATCCACTGTGCTTCAAGCCATACCAAGAAGGGAGTGGGTGGTGTGGGAGGGGTGGTTCTCATGTGGTTTTTGGGAGTTGGTTTTTTCATGGCTCGTCGAGCGCTGTGGGTTAGGAGGTGCCATCTATTCCAGCTGTGAAGCCCTTTGAGACTGTAATTACTATGAAGGGCTTTATGTATGAATGGAGTTTCCTTTTTCAATTCGTCATAGATGGCTACCAGTGGTGGAGCACACACTCAGTTCACATAGAATATTATTGACACTATATAGTGTTGACTATTGTTTGATTTCCATTTCAACACAACCCTATGGCACAACTAAAACTTAACTTACTTACTTAAGTAATGCAAGAAAAGAAACTAGCTTAGTGCCTTGGTGGAGTGAAAATAGAGTATTCGACCACTGGGTTTTATCTTTAATTTGCCTTTGATCCAGCGGTAGTCAGCGATGTGGAAGTTACTTTCAAAATGTAATTTATTACTCATTATTGATTACTTCCATTCTAAAGTAATACATTAAGTTACAATATTACTGTATGAATTTGGTAACTCGTTATATCAAGGGCGTCAGTTTGGTTTTAGAAGTGGTGGGGATGGGGGGCGCGATTGTCGACGGGAGTGCGCGATTGTCGACGGGGGGGGGGGGGGGGGGGGGGGAGATGTCATGTCATCGTGCGCGCCAGCGCCTAACGCATGATTTAGACTTGACGGTTTCGGTTGAGTATGTGGGGATTTTTTCGGTCGCAATAGCTTTGCACATTTTTAAAAGTGGTGGGGACAAAATGAATCTTGACGAAAACTGGTGGGTACTCGTCCCCAGCGTCCCCAGCGTCCCCAGCGTAACTGACGCCTATGCGTTATATTATTTACTCAATAATTACTACATTAACTAATCCTGAATTACTTATGATCACACTACTTTTGTATTACTTTCACAGACATAGGCAGAAGTCTGCCTCTGACTCTGATGCTAGAGAGTGCACAGCACTGCACCAATAAAGAATCCCTTCTAATGGAAGGCTATTAGGTCTACTATTAGTAGGGCCTGGACCTAGAAGCATAACATGGTATCTGATTTATGATGCAAACTCAGCATTAATGTTCAAATTAGTTTTCGCTGGACATTTTCGAGCTGCAAATGGCAAAAGGCTATCGGTCTTCTTCGCGGTCGTTGATATTATTAGGCCGGGAGGCTGGGTATGGATGTAGCGGGGCCTGGGTGAAGGTATGGAGCTGGGATGTGCCTGGCATGTTTTGGGTTGTTTTGGGTACTTTGGGTTGTTTTGGGTATCGGTACTGGCATTGTTTGGGTACTTTTGGGTTGTTTTGGGTAGTTTTGGGTTTGTGGTGATTAGTATGACCCCGAATCTTTGCATAATTTATTATAAATATAAAAAAGCAACACTTGATATCGGATGGGAACGCCACCAAAAATAAGTAATTAATGTATTATGTTACTTAAGTTACTGATAAGAGTAATATATTACTGTAAAGCGTTACTTTTGTAGCACTTATCCTCAACACTGATGGTCATCAATGTACTCACTTGGGAGTTTTATAAATCACCACGATACTTGACTTGAACAACATTCGGTGTATACTATCTGTTTGTGTTTGTCCAAACTCATCTCTCCGTTCGTCATTCGGTGTCTAGATTAAGCATCAGGACCTGAAGGCTCATCACGACCAGCTTGAACTGACGCTAGAAGACCACAAGAGTGCGCTGGCCGCTGCTCAGGTAATGAAACACAAATGTTGACTTATTAAAATGTTGAAAATTATGAAAACATTGTTTTTTTGTTTCTCAAACAGATGTAGGTGGTATTTTGTATTGTTGCCACATGAAAATGAGCCTTATAATGACAATGTAATTGTATCGGTTATGGTGGAAAGGCTGCACTACGAGTGCAATCATGCTGCTGTAGCCGAGGGGTATAATGGACTGCAGGGTGCATGTCACTAATCGAAATGACCCCTCACCCAAACATGTATTATTTATCTGAGCGTTAAGTGTGGGAATGAGTTGATGAGTGATGGGGCCAAAGAAGAGTATATGGCAGGCCTTGAAGCTCATGGAGCTTTTAATGACACCAAGTTGTATACAAAAAAAATGTATGTATATGTATATATATGTATATATGTATATATATATATATATATATATATATATATATATATATATATATATATATATATATATATACAGTATATGTATGTGTATATATATATATATACACTCACCGGCCACTTTATTAGGTACACCTGTCCAACTGCTCGTTAACGCAAATTTCTAATCAGCCAATCACATGGCAGCAACTCAATGCATTTAGGCATGTAGACATGGTCAGGACGATCTGCTGCAGTTCAAACCGAGCATCAGAATGGGGAAGAAAGGTGATTTAAGTGACTTTGAACGTGGCATGGTTGTTGGTGCCAGACGGGCTGGTCTGAGTATTTCAGAGACTGCTGATCTACTGGGATTTTCACGCACAACCATCTCTAGGGTTTACAGAGAATGGTCCGAAAAAGAGAAAATATCCAGTGAGCGGCAGTTCTGTGGGCGCAAATGCCTTGTTGATGCTAGAGGTCAGAGGAGAATGGCCAGACTGGTTCGAGCTGATAGAAAGGCAACTGTAACTCAAATAACCACTCGTTACAACAGAAGTATGCAGAAGAGCATCTCTGAACGCACAACACGTCGAACCTTGAGGCGGATGGGCTACAGCAGCAGAAGACCACACCGGGTGCCACTCCTGTCAGCTAAGAACAGGAAACTGAGGCTACAATTCGCACAGGCTCACCAAAATTGGACAATCGAAGATTGGAAAAACGTTGCCTGGTCTGATGAGTCTCGATTTCTGCTGCGACATTCGGATGGTAGGGTCAGAATTTGGCGTCAACAACATGAAAGCATGGATCCATCCTGCCTTGTATCAACGGTTCAGGCTGGTGGTGGTGGTGTAATGGTGTGGGGGATATTTTCCTGGCACACTTTGGGCTTATTAGTACCAATTGAGCATCGTGTCAAAGCCACAGACTACCTGAGTATTGTTGCTGACCATGTCCATCCCTTTATGACCACAGTGTACCCATCTTCTGATGGCTACTTCCAGCAGGATAACGCGCCATGTCATAAAGCGCGAATCATCTCAGACTGGTTTCTTGAACATGACAATGAGTTCACTGTACTCAAATGGCCTCCACAGTCACCAGATCTCAATCCAATAGAGCACCTTTGGGATGTGGTGGAATGGGAGATTCGCATCATGGATGTGCAGCCGACAAATCTGCAGCAACTGCGTGATGCTATCATGTCAATATGGACCAAACTCTCTGAGGAATGTTTCCAGTGCCACGAAGGATTAAGGCAGTTCTGAAGGCAAAAGGGGGTCCAACCCGGTACTAGCAAGGTGTACCTAATAAAGTGGCCGGTGAGTGTATATATATATATATATATATATATATATTTGCGCGATTGTTGACCGGAGGGGGAGAGGTGTGCGATTGTTGATGGGGGGGGGGGGGGGGGGGGGGCAGTAATGACACCGCGAATACGGACGTTTATCATCTTTTTTTTAAATATATATTTTTTAAGAGGCCCCTGATTGGCCGAGGCCCCGGGCTGAAGCCTAGCATTAAGTGCATTAAGGCGCCACTACCCAGACCTACGACCGACGGGGGGGGGGGGGGGGGGGGGGGGTCGCCGGGCAGAGGACGCAGCCGTTCCGCAGCGCAGCCGTTCCGCGGCGCTTACCTTCCTTGGTGGAAATCCGGTATAGACCCAGCTCCCAACCAAACTTTGAGAATAGATTAACGGCGATATTTTTTTTATCGCGCGATAAGAGTCTCGCGTTATCGCAGTGCGTTAACGCCGATAACGGCCCACCACTAATATATATATATATATATATATATATATATATATATTAGGGCTGGGCGTTAATGCAAACCGCTAGACATCCATTTTCAATGAGAGACGAGCGGTGCGGCGAGGAGGAGCACTACCTCGTTATTGGATTGCTAGTCGCGCCCGCTAGACATTCATTTTCAATGAGAGACGGGCAACTAATAATCCGACAACAAGGTACTGCTCGTCTCCCAAAAGGTCAGTACCTGCGTTATGTGTCAAAAAAATGAGGTAATAAAGTGAGCAGTAAAACAGTGTAAAGTGGAAAATGACAGAAATAGGACTCTTGGATACTGCAGGTAGGCGCCGAAACCTGCCGACATGCTCACCACATAGAATCCAGACATGACAGACAACATAGAACGAGGCCAGGCGCTCGATCCTGGTGGTAACTAGGGCCCCGACATGGAGGAACAGCAGTTAGGCTCTACTTCTATTTCTTTGCACAGTCTGTTTTTTGTGATGCATCGTTTCTTGTGGGTCCCTGTGTTGTTTAAGTCTGTTGTTTGGTGTTAATGCTGGAAAAAAGGTTGGACAGACTGCATTGTGTTTTTGTTCTTAATTGATTTCCAATAAAAAAATATACATACATTTGCATAAAGCAAGCATATTTTGTCCACTCCCATGTTGAAAAGCGTATGAAAAACTTGAAAAATGTAAATTAATTAAATAGTGAAATGATTATATATGTTGTTTTTTGTTTTACATAAAATCGGTATTTTAGTGAATTAATGACACATTTATGTATTTAATTCCAATATTAATTAATTAATGACACATTTAAGTAATTATTTAATGGTGTATTTATTTATTTAATTTTGGCACTTTTAGTCCTCCATAGTATTCATCCTTCAACCAGTGTGTTGTATACATGTCTGACGGCAAACACAATAAATCCAATCTGTGTTTTGGCCTCTTCCAGATGCAGGTGGATCAGTACAAACAGCTGAGCCAGTTGCACCACGACCAAAACGTCCATCCTGTTGCCGAGGCAGCAAAGCAGCACGTGCAGGAGGCCCTGCCCCAGAAGGAAGAGCCCGCCCCTGACGGAGGACACGCACAGTCCAAGGTAGGTCCATGTCTGGCTTGACTCCATGCCGCAGTCAACGATTTCTGCTGATGACAACAGTGGGGACTCTGTTTTTACTTTAAATCTACGAAAACTAGATGTACTGTGGACATAAGTGGTTTTATACTAAGATGTGACACTCCATTGCAGATCATCCAAAGGTGATTTATTTTGTTGTGTGAGGTGACTGGTAGCATCGCATTCATGGCTGTCCTTCAGCACAAATGCTTGTTCTTTGTTGCCACATAGTATCATAAAAACGTTATGAAAAACCACGATGGCGCATGAATACCCTTGATACTGATAGAAGTACTACTTGTATATAATATACATTGTATTATATTCACCGCCTCACACACTGCTTATACACTGGGTTTTACCCGAATCCCCACAGGTTTAATGAAGGAACAGCAAAAAAAGACTCCCTCTTTCTTATCACCTCCTTCCCCTCCCTCTCCTCCTCCCCCTTCTTCATCACAGTTGGAGCGCCAGGAGGATGGTGTCCACCATGACCCCCAGCTCTCCCACCTGACGTCGGTGACGAAGGGGGAACAGCAGCAGCCGCCGGAGGAGGAGGAGGTGGTGGAGGATGGCGAGGGGGAGGCAGAGCGGAGGAGGGAGCTGGCGGAGGAGGAGATGGCGCAGGCCGGCCGGCCCCAGAGGCTGGAGGAGGACGACGCCGACCAGCCCCAGGAGGAGGACATGGGTGGGGAGGAGCCGGAGCAGGAGCTGCCCGACGAGAACGCCCTGGACCGCCGGAGACGCCAGCCGCCAGGGGTCAGAGTTGACGCTGCGTTACGTCTCTAGAACTTTTCTTACATGGTCTACAGAGGATGTTGATTGTGATAAAGCCGTTTAACTAAACTTGAGTTTGAGTTATTTCTTTTTGTTTTTGCACTACAAACAGGGAACTTCTTCAGCTCTTCTTTGATTAACTGCAACCCACTTTTGTGTTGCTCTCAATATGTTAAATACTCAATTCATCTAACTTCACCGGCCAATAATCACATCTATAATATACAATTACGTCACAACTGAACAGAAGAAGCGTGATGTATTTTTTTTTGTTTTTTTTTGTTTACACCCATATGTGTCCGCTGGCAGGGTCCACAAGCAGAGCTGAATCAGGTGGAGCATGTGAAGTCTCCATACGAGCAGCAGCAGGAGGAGCAGCGTCTGGAGACTCGGAGGGCCCAGGAGCGCAGGCAGCTCCAGCTGCATCAGGAGGCCATGCAGGCCCAGATGCAGAGGGAGCAGAAGGAGAGGGAGCAGAGGTTGAAGGAGCAGCAGGAGAAAGAGGAGCGACACCACAGAGAAGCCGACAGACGGGAGCAGCTGCTAAGAGAAGAGCAGCTCAGGTCAGGACACTCTTTCTCTCTCTGTCTTTGTCTTTGTGTATTTATTTCATTATCATTACAATCACATACTTTTTTTAACTTGAACATACACACGTTAAATTGTGTCATTGAATTCCGTTTGAGTCATTGAATGTTTCTATTTACTAGACTATTTACTAAGTTGCTGCTGGACATGGAAGTCAAATAATATAATATAATAAAATTATATATTATATTATATATTATACATAATGATATTTACAAGTTTTTTTTCCCGATTGATGGGTCTGGATAAAAGCATTTATTTATACTTGTATTTATTTTTACTTGACATATTGAATGCTTGCAGTTGAGTACATAGCATTAATACAACAAAACCCACAGTTAATGAGACTTTTCTGTGCCGTCGTTAGGAAGAAGAACGAGTACGAGAACATTGGGAATGACATCGTCCACGTGGAAGAGGACCCCCATAACGACGATGAGGAAGGTGAGACAAACCAATACAATGGTGCACTCATGAGGGACACAAACACAAGTCTCAACAACATTGCTTCTTCCTACTATGTGAAGCAGGAGGGTAATGGAAAGACCTGGTGTTGCATTTATACTATATGAAAATAATAGTCACAACATTCTAACTCGGGATTTGACCATGCGTTGCATCTTCTAGCAGAGGGAGATGCTCATGCTTTACACGATGAGGAGGAGGAAGAGAAACATGGAGATCATAGAGTACCACCACACCAGGTAGGTCCCTCTAGTCATCCATCCATCCATTCTGCTCATGCATTCATTCCACCGTTCACCACCATTCATCACCTCATCAGCATGTGTGTGGCAGTAGACCCTGCTGCACAGACACACAGGACACCGGTAGATGTATACATAGCCGTATACATATATTAGAAAACAGCAGAGCTTGCAGGTTCCCCCTTTTTGACGAAACCAATTGCATTGCAACCTGTTGCTGTTCTACTGCCCGTCTGCAGGGGGCAGTGGAGGGGGAGTTGGACCCTGAGGACGACCCCAACAACCAGGGAGAGGACGAGTTCGAGGAGGCCGAGGATCAGCGGCCACAGCACAGGGTGGTGGCGGTGCCGGCGGAGGAGGAGGCGGTCGACGAGGAGCCAGTGGCTCCTGCCAAGCACACGGACTCCCACCCCCACCCTAATCAACGGGCCGCGGAGGAACAGCGGGTGGTGAGACTGGGAGTTGGATGGGAATGAGCACCGTGTATATACATGGCACTGTACACTGATTCCACTGAGTGGTTAAAGGAAGCTTATGAAGGGGAGAACTTGAAGAAAGTGGTGGTGAGAGTGGCCAAGGAGAAGCAGGATGTTTAATATTGTGTGTGTGTGTGTGTGTGTGTGTGTGTGTGTGTGTGTGTGTGTGTGTGTGTGTGTGTGTGTGTGTGTGTGTGTGTGTGTGTGTGTGTGTGTGTGTGTGTGTGTGTGTGTGTGTGTGTGTGTGTGTGTGTGTGTGTTCAGATTGCTGGAAACCCAGATCAACAGGAAGATAACTTTGATGATCAGTACCAGGAAGAAGGAGAGGATGAGGTATCACACACACATTTTAAACCCATGTATAAATGTATTAGATAACCTGTTGGTTTAACAAGTGTGTTAAGGAGAAGAAAAGGTCAATGGCAATGTTTGTTGTTCAGGGGCAGGACGACATGGCGGTCGGCAGGAAGAGAGAGGAGGAGGAGGTGGAGGAGGAAGGAGAGGACCCTTACAATGAGGAGAACGTGGAACAGGTGTGTTCTGCAGCCAAACGTTGAATCCCACAGGACGTGCCTCTCGCAAATCAAATGTTGTGGTGGTCGTTTTGTGTGTAATGTCTTTCCTTAGTTGGTTCTTTAGTCAACATTCCTTCTTTCTTGCATGTATTCATGGTTTGCCATCTGCCAAGCAGCTAATAAGCAAATGGTCAATGTGCTTCTTAGTGTTTTGTAGCTATGTGATATGGGCAGGTCTTCCAACTCCACTTTAACACTGCTAAGAGCCCTGCGATGGTTCAGGCCTAGGGGTGTCCGGTGATGTTAACACTTAGCATACGTAACAGTCTACTCATACCATGTACATGTAGGTCACAGTCTGAACTCAAAGAGATCTCTGTGTTTCTCCCTCAGGATGAAGCAAAAGACCTGGACAACTCCCCAAAAGAAGGACAGCATAGGAAAGAAAAGGAGAATAACGAGGAGAATTACGAAGAGGAGGAGGAGGTGGACAAAGTCATGGCGGGACAGAACAAGGGAACCAATCGGAGGGCGGAAATGTAAAAACGCACATTGACCAATCGCTGCACCCTTTTCCCCGCCCTATACTGACCTTCCATCCTCGCCTTCCCAAACGGAGTGACGCCTTCCTCAGGATAATGGGATTGTTTCTGTTTGGAAATGATATTCCCAACAGTATGGGCAAGGAAGCTGAACTTTAACCCTGGGAATGGACCGAATGATTTCTGACAGAACTGGGAAAAAGTTGTTTAAAATTGTTTTTATATCTTTGTCTTGTGTGTGTCGTCATGCGTGTTTCTCTGATAATCCTGTCTGACTCCGTTTAATTTTGCTGTCGCTTGTTACTGCCGATGGCTGAAGAGAACGTCGTTTTCGAGAGATGGAGTATGTGTGGAGCAAATATAGATATTTCTGTTTAGGCCTTTTATACATTTGTTTTTTTAGAAAGTTTGCTTCTGAATACACTATAGATCTCAGTCTTTAGGTCCTCGTATTTTGTGTTTTAAACAGCATTCCAATGGATTAAGGATTTTTCTGTTATTTATTGATTGTGACAGTTTTGACAATCATGAAATGGTCATCATTTCTGAATTTTTGCCTGAGTTAGTTGAGTTTTGGATCGATCTGAGACATCATCTGGTAGCTGACTACTGTGCAGGACATCACTGAGAATGCCAATCAAACAGTAATTTCGACCGAAGACACTTTTACTCTCTCTGATGTGTCCCCATTTCTACGTGCCTTTCTGATTATGGAAATAACACAAATGAGTTGTTGTTTCCATGTTTATGTCTTTGTTTTCATGTTTCTATTTGTCAAACTCAATTCGAGGAGAGACAAGTTTATACCAGCACACATTGAAGCCATTTCACATTATCTCATCACTACATCTTAGTAATTTCGTAAGGAGGGTTATTTTGTTTGTGAAATTAAATCATAAACAGTATGTTTTCACCACAAAGTTTGCCTACTGTGCAAAGTATAGTAATATAAGTACTTACCAATTTGTACATATTTTTTCCACACATTTAATTAGAAGAAAGTGATTGTATTAAAGACGTACCTCATGAAAGTGGTATGAGCATTAAATAAATGCGGTGAAGGAATCTAGTTCATTATTTTTCCATGTATTCTACTATTCGACTATGAAAATGTTGGGTACCATTAATCAATCAGTATGTTGTGTTTTCTGTAAAGGTTCCTAAAGGTTCAATCGCTGAAATTAGCTAACAGAAATGTAATGTTTAAATGACATATGTTTATTTTTTTAATTTTATGATTTAGGTTAAAAAAACAAGGCGGGTAGGCAGTGGCAGAGCTGTTGGGGTGCAGAAGTTAAAGAGGGGAGGGGTGAGGAGGAGAAAAGATGTAGAGGAGGAAGGGAGAAGAGAACGGGAGAGGGCTGGACATTTGCTGCTGTCAAGCTTTAGCGATGGCCGTCGCACGTTATTTTATTTCTCCATGCCGTCCGTCTGACTTCACCTGCTCACCCTTCCTCGCGTCAACGTGCTGTGTCCTTTGCTGTTTCAGTGCATGTCCATTTCTTCTCACTTACTCTCCCACTGCACCTCTCAGCACCAGCCAGTGAGTACCTGAGAGCGTCTTGGATCGAAATCAGTACAGAGGTGACCCTGATGTACACTTTTTACAATATTTTTTTGGCATTTGTTTTTATATTATTTAGTGTTTGAAGTGGATCCCTTTCAATAGACATCTTCTGACACATGTAGGGTCTTTTCCTTCCCACTAAAGTACAGAACATCCCTCACTAAACTAAAGCTTTCATTTTGTTATTCTCTTGTGTCATCCCTTCATTCACCGTCCCGCTCTGTATCTTTGTCTGGTGTTTAGTTTGTCCGTCCGTTTGGTGATGGGGAGCTGGGACAACAAAGGTGAGTCCAGTCAAAAGTTTATCTGTGCTTCACCGGCATACACACACATTTACTTTGCTGCTTTTCATTGAGGAGTTGCAGTGCAATACAATGTCAGCAAACATCTGTTAGTCTATTTTATGTGGGTCGCATGTCTTTTGTGTGATTGGCGTAACTTGGTCTGTATTATTGTACCGATTCTTTTTTTTTTGCGACTAAATCAAACACGTTTTCTCACGTGAAGTGAATTTTGGATAAAAGTTTTATAAAGTCCATACTAAGTGGTGATTGTGATCAAGTATGCCAGCATCATTTCACTGCACACATGATTGTTGTATTTTTACACCCCCCCCCCCCCCCCCCCACCACTATATTTAGAGTTTTTTAGAAATGTTCAGAATAAGGAAAATGTAATGTTTACTCTGGTGTACTTGAGTTTAAAGACATACTACCGTAGTGACCCAGTCATTGTTTATTTAAATAGTAACTTTGGCTTTAAGTGCAACAGGCCCAGTTCCATGTTGCTCCACTGTGTGAGTGATGACAGAGAGCCAACTAAAAGCGAGTTACTTTGGAAACTCATTGTGTTGACGCCACACAATAGACAAAAAATGACCTCACAATTGGCTGTAAAGTTCAAACTTTATGTATTATCCTAACCTATACAAGGTTCCTGTTATGATTGGTCCACACACTGCTGATAATAACAAGCCACTGAAAATGAAACATAAAACTAACATGAATGCACAATGAAGCAACGTTAATGGAGCACCAATCGATTACAGTTCCAATGTTGTGCAAATATTCCTCGTCCCATATGCCAACAGTACTGTCTGAGCAACCAATCAAATTAGCCTGCAATGCTTATGTTAGGGCTAGTTGTTTTTTTTACATTTTATTTTACAAAATATATATATATTATTTAAATATTGTTTACCCTTTGCTGTGTGTGCTGTCACATGAGATGCTACATAATAAGCATGCTTGGTTGTGTGTAAATGCAAACATTTGGTGTTATAAGCTTTCTGGCAAATGTATGTTATAGTCAAAGATTTAGGGCTCATGACGATGGAAAAGAGATCGCTGGGTCATTACGTACACACACACACACACACACACACACACACACACACACACACACACACACACACACACACATGCAGAAGGAGGTTGTCACTAGGCAACGAGCAAGCCACCGATACTACACATCTTCAGGTAAGGGGTATGCATGTCTGAAAAAGAGAGACAAAAACAGGAAAACAGTGAACATACTGCCATATCGGGTGTAAATGTAGCCATACAATTGTGCAGAAAGTAACTGCTAGATCTGAGGCAAGTCAGACACACACACAGAACCGCAAACGCATGCACACACTGTACATGTAACGTTTCAAAACCACCCAACATTTTGATTGAGCTTAAAGTTAGTCAAAACATGATACACTTCACTGAATGTAACCAAGCTCATTACATTAATGGCATATACTGTGATAAAACGGTATCACTTAATCAAATACACATCTAGCAGCTTGAATCTACTAAATGATGTAGAAGTTGCGTATCCCATGACTCAGTAGGTGTAAGACAACTGTCCATCACATAAATAAGTGATACACCTGTTCAATGTTGGTAATCTGTAAGTATTGAACAGAGACATCACAACAACAAGTAACCACCAAACAATTGTAAGGACTGAACCACACAGAAAAAAGGTTTGACAATGTTACAGCTTTCACAGTGATGGTACAACCAAGAGGAATTGTTTTTTTTATATTTGTGTGCTGAGTACGAATTGCTGTAGCAATGTACTATAATCTTTAAAATGCAATACAATCCATTTTTGTCATCAGTAATTATTGAGAGGTTTTGTCTCGCCAACAAGTAAGGTTTGTAAGATATTAATTGTGACTGGATATATTCATCTCTCTCTCTCTCTCTGTCTCTCTCTCTCTGTCTCTCTCTCTATATATATATATAGACACTAACTTAAGTAACTTAAGGTTAATTAACTTAAACAATGAATTAAGAATCATCTGCATGTACTGTAGCAATCGTCATACTCCTTTAAATGTGCAGCTGGACAAGACTAAGGTCATGTTAAATGTGTCTTGGATCCAGCATACCCCACATCTGCTTTCAATATCTAACCACAGACGTTTCCTGAGAAATATCATCCAGTAGGAGCATCCATTTTTGGCGCATGTTACATTTAGGCATATTCTGAGTGGCCAGTGAATACTGAAAGTAATGTCTTTAATATAGCTATTGCTATTAGCAGTCGCTTGGCTCAATCAATTTCTGCTAAGAAATTTTGGCCTGAGCATCTTAAGAACTCAAAAGCAGATGTGGTCCAAGGGATCAGAAAACTATTTTCTATAAAGAGAAGGAGAAACGCAACGCAAACACAATAGGTTGTTTCATTCATACAGGGATAGTTGTCACGAAACAGAAGCTACTAAGAAGTTTTATGGAGAGGAAAAACTGTCCAAATTAGGCCGACAACGAGTCGTATGACCAGGTATTTACCAGAACAGAAGACCACAGGTTCAGGGGCCATTGTTTCAATCAGCTGATAAGGTTATAGCTGTCTATCAATAGGAGAGCAATTCATATTTAATTCCAAACATGGTATAAAGATAAATTGTTACATTTACAACCAACATTACAAGGTTAATGGGCCTATATCTTTTTGTATGGAGTGTATGGTGGGTATTAGGTAGGTTACACAGTGTTATATTTATAAGAATAACAAAATGCGTCATAAGCCTGTGATTGGCAGCAAACTTGTGACCAAATGTTTTCCAAATCCAAATAAATCAACAATTTCAGATTAAACATTTAATAAATGTTTCTGAATTCATGAATTGTATTTTGGTAAAATGCATGTGTCAGTGAAACACATTTTAAAGTGGCAGTGTATGAGCAGTGTATCACTTGGTCCCCTCCTCTGCTACAACCTCGGCCTCCAGCTTCTCCTCCTCCTCCGTCTTCTCCTCCGAGATCAGTTCCTGTTTCCTGTGGCGTCGGAGGCATTTCACCACCACCATGGAGAGGATCAGCAGCGCTAAGGCCCCGCCCACCGACGCGCCGATTGCTACAGCGCTGGTCGAGTCCCAGGGAGGGGGAACTAGAGTGCAGCGGAGAAGGAAGCAGTGGAGACGTCTGGGTTCAGTGTTTCATAGACCAATGATGACAAGTGCACTGCATGGCTGAAAGCTACACTTGGATTAAGCAGAGTGCTGCTGAATTAACTGGTGTGGTGTGTGTGTGTGTGTGTGTGAGTGAGTGAGTGAGTGAGTGCGTGAGAGCGTGAGAGAGAGAGAGAGAGAGAGAGAGAGAGAGAGAGAGAGAGAGAGAGAGAGAGAGAGAGAGAGTGCGTGTTTACTGTACAACCTGTGTCATTAATAGTTAAACAGCAAAAGCATCACGAAACTTGCTCTAAGCAAATGTATAATATATATTTATATATAGGGCATTAACACTTTATTCTGTAATATAGTTTATCAAATAGGGTTTAATAGGGACCTGGATACTAACAATATTCAAATCATTCCCAAGAAGGCTACTACTTGTGTTTGAGTTGTGTTTCAATCAAAAACCATACAGTAGCAATTTAAGGTGAGGTTGGGATTTTGATATTGTTCAGGTTAATGGAGAAGGAGGAGGTTCATGGTATGTGGTATTGTGCATTTGGGAGATTTATACAATGCAATTAGCCTCCTAAACTCAAGATAGAAATCCAGTGACAGCACCATATTGCAATTTAAAAAAAAGTGTTGTAATGTGTTTAATGTTTCTTGGTGTTCATGTGTCGTGTACTCATGTTTATATGCCAAGTGAAGCCAAAGGCAGTTTTCCACCTTGTGTGAATAATACATTTGCACTGTATTGTATCGTACTACTGCATTGTATCCATAAGCCAAGAGACGAGCGAGAGAAGAGATCAAGGTAGCGTACGTTCGGACACCACAACGAGCTTGACGGTGCCGTGGCCCTGGATGCGGTCGGGGGGGTTCCTGACGTAGCAGTGGTACAAGCCCTCGTCCCCCACCTGCACGTCCGACAGCGTGATGGACAGGTCGTTCTTCTCCGGGTTCCCCACAAACATCACGCGCTCCCCGAAGCGGTCCGTGCGGAGGGGCACCATGCCTTTCTTACTGTAAAACCTCATGAACTTGGGGGGGGGGGGCAGAGAGACAGAGAAAAAGTGAAGGGGAGCGTAAGAGACGTATAATAATTTGGTCTTCAAAGCATAGAGGGAAGTCGCCCTAACAAGACCCCTAACAAGTGTAATGTGTTTTGTGTGCTATTCTGCAACAATAACCATGTTCTTCACAGATGCCTGCAAGATGAATTGAAGATAGCGGATCGATCATGTTTTGCTCAGAAAAACAATAACAACACCATGTCTTACCATTTCTTCAGTATCGTTTTTTGTTACTTGGTAGGTCCAGTTCATGGCGAATTTGGCGGGTTCCATCTTGTAACATGAAATGAATATGCAGGAGATCTTCACAATTGTCCCGTTCAATGCGTCGACCTTTTGGCCATTCGCCATTATAACATCCATGCCCGAACAACCTGTGAACCAACAGGGTATTTCATAGTCCATAATAGAAACAGGTAATTATATAATCCAAATTTAAAATATACACACACGCACGCACACAAACACACACCAATATATACACATGCTAGATTATACCCACCCCGAATGCCAGGGCCATTTCTATAAATACTAGAGATACAAATATCTTTTCCCCCAAAAAAACTAATAATTTAGGCCATTACACAGAACATAAAATACATATTACAGTTTTTTTGGATTGCTTACACACTAAAATTAAAAGTAGTACACTATTAGCAAAACCTTACACTCAAGAAGCAAAACATCAGCCCATATTTGCACAACTATAAGCACATTGTCAACCTCACACTTGTTGCAAAACTCTACACACAGTGATTTGCAAAACACTAAACACACTAAACGTACATTACACACAAAAATCTATCATGAAGTCACTTCCTTGCAATACCAAAGCACTCACTGTCAAATTAGCACACCATCCAACCAATTGGTTCAACACAGTCATCAGGTGTGCAAACACTTGTTTGCTTAATTGTAGACACACCAATCAGGTGTGTCTTCACTATCAAAAGCAGCAGTTGAGTTCATTGGTCTTCAAGCACAATGGAAAGAGTCAGAGAAAGACAAAGACGAGGAGAACAAGGAGGAGGAGGACGGGGGGGAGGAAGAGGAATCAACAGAGGAGGAGGCCATGCTGGAGGTAGAGGAAGAGGAAGAGGAAGACAAGAAGGTGCTCAAAGAGGACCGAATCTGACAAATGAGATCCGCGCAACACTGGTTGACCACATTGTCAACCACGGCCTGACGCTGAGGGAGGCTGGACTGCGAGTACAACCAAATCTAAACCGATATACAGTGGCAAGTGTGATAAGAACATTTCGACTGGAAAATAGGTATTGTAAAAATATCATCATATCAAAAACATCTGCACGGTTTCAGTAACTGCTTACAGTACTGTATTCTATGCACTATCAGCACTTCTGTTACCTTTTACTATACTATTGTATACTGTTTTTTTTCTCTTTCTACAATGCTATAACACTCAATCAGCTCCAAGCTAACATTGTCAATAACCACGCCATTTTCAACGATATCCATCAGGTCTCAACATCAACACTGGCACGCATCCTAAAAAAAAAACATATTCAAATGAAGCAACTTTATCGAGTGCCTTTCGAGCACAATTCCGAAAGGGTGAAACAACTGCGGCATGATTATGCAGAGGTATGTATTCACTTTACTGTAGCAGTGTGATCTTGCATACTGTCTCATAATCTTTTACTGTACTGTAATATGTATACTAGATCTACACTGAACTACACAATTTTGCCACTGACACTGTTTTTCAGAGAGTTTTACAAATGGATGGAGAGGAGATCCAGCATGAGTTCATTTATGTAGATGAGGCTGGGTTCAACCTGACGAGAACACGAAGGAGGGGAAGAAACATCATTGGCCACAGGGCTATAGTCAATGTCCCAGGGCAACGTGGGGGTAATATAACACTCTGTGCAGCCATTACACAGAATGGGGTCCTCCACCGCCATGCCCATATAGGCCCTTACAACACAGCACTCATACTTACATTCTTGGACCAATTGCACAACATAACAGCAGCAAATCAAATCGATCACATGCAATACATTGTTGTCTGGGACAATGTGTCTTTCCACCGCTCTGCTCTGGTTCAGAACTGGTTTCAGCAACATCCACATTTCACCGTCCTATATCTTCCACCATACTCTCCATTCCTCAACCCTATAGAAGAGTTTTTCTCGGCATGGCGGTGGAAGGTATATGATCTCCGTCTCCAGGCTGAGGTACCCCTCATCCAAGCCATGGAGGAAGCCTGTGACCAGATGGAGGTACCAGCAATGCAAGGATGGATTCGTCATTCAAGACGTTTCTTTCCAAGGTGTCTTGCTAATGACAACATTGCCTGCGATGTTGATGAAATTCTCTGGCCAGATCCAGCTAGGAGAAGAGACAACTGGTCTTGGTTAGTGTTTGGTGAATTTTGTTTGGTGAATTTTATATTTGAGTGTAATAACTCGTGCAAACAGAGTATAGTAATGTGAAACGTGTGTGTTTCATATGGTAAGAAAGTGTGGTTTCTAAAAAGAAGTGTATAGTTTTTACAAGAGTGTTTAATTTTGCAAAGGATCTGCAGTGTTTTGCTAATTGGGTGTGTGGTTGTGCTAATTGTGTGTAGTGTTTTGAAAACACGGGCCCAGTTTTGAAAATCATGCTTAGTAACTCTAGCATCCATATAAAAGTGCAAAGGATAAAAAAAACAATAATATATATTATTATCTAAAAGGTATTGGGTTTGATTCCGTCATAATTGAGCAAGCTGCCCATCTTGTACCTGTTTCTTATAGACATGTATTCAAAGTCAGTCACTTTGTAAAAGAGTCTAAATAACTAAATGTTAATGGTCTTTAAATCTCAGCACCACAGCAAGGAGCTGTGGATGCCCCACATCATGCATATACACATCATCTTGCTGTGACTCATGTCCTCTCAGGGATGAATTAAGTTTATTTCTTTTCTTTCAGGTGTAGATGGAAGAGCAGATGGACGTGCAGCAGACCACGGCGCAGAGAACCAGCTGAGAGCTGTGGTAAATATTTACTTCAATCTTTAAAGGAAGACTAAATGTATCAGCAATAATCCTTCGAATCGTCATAAAAAGTCTGAAGAGTAGTATTTTCTCGTATTATCTCAACAGACTTGTGTAGTTTGTTATAACACTAGCATTTAGTTGAAGTAACTCCTATGCACCTGGCAGCCATCCATTAAAAACAGTACTCAGCGGTCAGAGACTAAAGGGACAAACTCAAGCTCTGATCTTTACCACCCTGCTAATGCCTCAACCACCTTAACCATCTGTAACCTAATGCCTAAACCCTGTAACCTAATGCCTAAACGCTGTAACCTAATGCCTAAACGCTGTAACCTAATGCCTAAACCCTGTAACCTAATGCCTAAACGCTGTAACTTAATGCCTAAACGCTGTAACCTAATGCCTAAACGCTGTAACCTAATGTCTAACCGCTGTAACCTAATGCCTAAACGCTGTAACCTAATGTCTAACCGCTGTAACTTAATGCCTAAAGGCTGTAACTTAATGCCTAAACGCTGTAACTTAATGCCTAAACGCTGTAACCTAATGCCTAAACCCTGTAACCTAATGCCTAAACGCTGTAACCTAATGCCTAAATGCTGTAACTTAATGCCTAAAAGCTGTAATCTAATGCCTAAACGCTGTAACCTAATGCCTAAACCCTGTAACTTAATGCCTAAACGCTGTAACCTAATGCCTAAACGCTGTAACTTAATGCCTAAACGCTGTAACCTAATGCCTAAACCCTGTAACTTAATGCCTAAACCCCCTAACCTAATGCCTAAACCCTGTAACCTAATGCCTAAACCCTGTAACCTAATGCCTAAACCCTGTAACCTAATGCCTAAACCCTGTAACCTAATGCCTAAACCCTGTAACCTAATGCCTAAACGCTGTAACCTAATGCCTAAACCCTGTAACCTAATGCCTAAACCCTGTAACCTAATGCCTAAACCCTGTAACCTAATGCCTAAACCCTGTAACCTAATGCCTAAACGCTGTAACCTAATGTCTAACCGCTGTAACCTAATGTCTAACCGCTGTAACTTAATGCCTAAACGCCGCTGTAACTTACAGTTTTTTCTGAATGCTTAAGCGCTAATCATGTTCTTGTAGCACAATTTCTAAAACTATTAATACATATAGCAAAACCACTCACTGAGTTAGCCAAACTAAAAGCACAAATACTGCTTTGCACTCAGTTTGTAATTTTGTAACACACACTTTGCAAAACTGTAGGCACAATTCACTGCACAGCACTCTTTTTGCAGAACTTTAAACACAACTCGCTGCTTACACTCAATTGCCAAATTTCCAAAACACTCCTAGCAAAATTATACACATGTATGGCTATTATTTACACTATTTTGCCAACTGTCTGGCACACTTTCACATGTGAAAACAATTTTAGAGAATTATTTCACTTTGCAATCAGCCTAAGCACTATAAATAAGCCACAGGTAAGCTGTCTGTGTGGAGTACAATGGAAGGAGCAAGAAGAGTAAGAATCAGAGGAGGCCGAGGAAGAGGACGTGGAGGTGAAGGAGTTGGAGGAAGAGGATGTGGACGTGGAGGTGAAGGAGTTGGAGGAAGAGGACGTGGACGTGGAGGTGAAGGAGTTGGAGGAAGAGGACGTGGAGGTGAAGAAGCAAGAGGGAGAGGACGTGGAGGTGAAGGAGTTGGAGGAAGAGGACGTGGAGGTGAAGAAGCAAGAGGGAGAGGACGTGGAGGTGAAGGAGTTGGAGGAAGAGGACGTGGAGGTGAAGAAGCGAGAGGGTTAGAGGAAGTTAGAGGAAGAGGACAAGGAGGAGCAAGAGGAGGGGGAGGAGGGGGAAGAGGAAGGGTAAGAAGAAGAAATAGAATAACTGATGACATCAGAGCAACAATAGTGGACCATGTCATAAACCATGGAATGACCCTGAGGGAAGCTGGCCAACGGGTTCAGCCTAATTTGAGCCGCTACACTGTAGCGAGCATATCATTAGGACATTTCGAAATGAAAATCGGTAAGTACAGTCACATTGCACTAAGATTTGTAGCACTGCCCTACTCTAATGAGAAACACAACAATACCATACATGCAAAAATTCTGAAATTGTTACTTTACAGAATTGCTAGACGTCCAGATGTTGGGGGCAGAGGAAGAATGTTCACTCCAGAGCAAGAGCCCCATATAGTGAATATGGTGATTGCCAATAACTAAGACTACGTGAAATACAGCAGCGTATAATTGATAATGACACCATCTTCCAAAATATACGCAGTGTGAGCATGTCAGTACTAAGTCGTGTACTTGCCCGCAACAGAATAAGGATGAAACAAATTTACAGAGTTCTTTTCGAAAGAAATAGTGAACGTGTGAAGCAACTGCGATATGAGTATGTGCAGGTAAGCTATAGTGTCATTGGTTCTGAATTTCGAAGTGCATAGGCTACTGTAGTGCTGTGTATGGGCCTGATGTGTTGCATTTGTTTTGTCTTGTCCAGAGAGTCATGGAGCTGGAGGCAGATGCCATGGGACACGAGCTGCTCTTTGTCGATGAGGCAGGTTTTAACCTCAGTAAAACAAGGAGGCGTGGTAGGAACATTATTGGACAATAATCAATGTCCCAGGACAACGTGGTGGTAACATCACCATGTGTGCAGCTATCAGCCAAAATGGTGTTGTTCACCATCATGCAACCATTGGCCCATATAACTCTGCACACATGATTGCATTCCTGGACACCTTACACGACATTCTCACTGTTCAGAGACCAGAGCAGACCCGATATGTCATCATATGGGACAATGTTAGTTTCCATAGGGCTGCTTTGGTCCGCAACTGGTTTACCGATCACCCACTCTTCATGGCACTCAACCTCCCCCCATACTCTCCATTCTTAAATCCGATTGAAGAGTTCTTTTCTGCCTGGCGCTGGAAAGTCCACGACCGCCATCCCCATCAACACGCAGCCCTTTTACAGGCAATGGAGGAGGCATGTGGAGATATTGAGCAGGCATCATGTCAGGCCTGGATACGGCATGCAAGGAGGTATTTTCCCCGGTGCCTTGGACTGGAGGACATCGCATGCGATGTAGATGAGATTTTGTGGCCGGACCCAGAGAGACGGCATGATGTAGGCTGATTGTCTTTTTTTTGTGAATTTATTATTTTGTGTTCTGTGCTGTGTCTTTGTTTTGACGAGTGTGAATAAACACCAATACTTGAAGTTTGGATCCCTGTGTGTTTACAGAACTATGACAAAAGTATGACCTCAAACTGACCTAGCCTACCTTGTGCACAGAGAAAGCAAAAGCCAGATGTGTTTTGTATTCATACCATCAGTGTGTAGTTGGCACATTATGTGCTTAGTAAATGATGGCATGTGTTTACTGTTTGATACGAAAACACCATTTTTACTAAGGTGTGAAGAGTTACTGTAAGCATTCAGAAAAAACTGTAATGCCTAAACCCTGTAACCTAATGCCTAAACCCTGTAACCTAATGCCTAAACGCTGTAACCTAATGCCTAAACGCTGTAACCTAATGTCTAACCGCTGTAACCTAATGTCTAACCGCTGTAACCTAATGCCTAAACGCTGTAACTTAATGCCTAAACGCTGTAACTTAATGCCTAAACGCTGTAACCTAATGCCTAAACCCTGTAACCTAATGCCTAAATGCTGTAACTTAATGCCTAAAAGCTGTAATCTAATGCCTAAACCCTGTAACCTAATGCCTAAACCCTGTAACCTAATGCCTAAACCCTGTAACCTAATGCCTAGACGCTGTAACCTAATGCCTAAACACTATCCTAATACCTAAACGAAACCATCTCTACCTATATAGCCTGACCCTATTTCAAACTTTATACCTGCACTACAATTACACCAAACGTGTGCCTTGGTCTCTCCCCTCTTGTAAGGTTTCTCCTTTTCCTCACTGGAGTTTGAGATGATATTTGATAACATTTGATATAATCTATACTACAATGAACATTCGGGCATCTATACTACAATGAACAATGAACACAGTGGGCATGGTTTGTAAATTGACACACATTTGCACACAATGTAGTATGGGGTGTTACGATTAATTATTTAAAGGTGCTTCAATTATTTAAGAGGATGTGTGCCATATATCCTAGCTGTGTGTGTACCTTGGTGAAGGAAAGTATCGACTAGAAAGGAGGAGAGGAATAAGTGCTGTACTTCACTTGTCTTCAATTGTTTATTCTGCACCAATTCACAACCAATGGTGATGCTTTCCATTCTGGCGATTCGATTATGAGTAATTCCCTCTAGGTATTATTCAGACCCTTTTCCCAGAACAACTTATTGATCATATTCCTTTCATTATAGGAACCTGCAGCAATATATGGTTTAAAACTATAGCTAGAGTATTGTTGTCTCTCTCCCATTGTTTTGGCTTGGTGCTCCCCTCCAGTGGATATCTGATTTATATAGTAAATGACGTTTTAGTGGTTTTTTTTTGGTGCATTACTGCACACTGATTGGACTACTTTAACTGAAACTGATGGGTTCATTGTAAGGCCTGTCAATGGATTGGATCTAAATACAAACATCATTTATTATTAGGTATGAGATTTAGCTTTAGGATATGAGTAAATATACAGTGATGTCATAGCGTAAGTCAGACCACAGTTTCATTTTAAGTCATCTTTATAATTTCAACCTAACACAGAAGCCAATATCTGGTGAACTCCAGGGGATCTGCTTTTAACTAACGTCGCAAGCATCAATTGTAAACAGGGAGTGAGTTGAGATAATCTAGTGAAACGTTACCACCTTTACCTTATTTGTATTTGTAAGTGATCCAGAGATGGTAGACTGGGTTTGATCAGATGTGGGTCAGGCGGCTTGGGAACACTGCTGTTTGATGGAATGGCTTTGGCCTCAGCGCGTCTGTAGATTATACCCACTAGATAAGCTTGTGGTCTAGATAACAGTCAACACTCAATTATTATCTGTGGCCAGAGAGCGCAGAGGGATGCTGCGGCGGCCCAAGCGGCGGCCTGTTTGAACCGTGTAACCATGTAAATAAAATCAGAAGGCAGTCGTTCATATGAGGTGCAGCAGTGGTTTTAGCCCTATGACCAGCGGACACACTGCTCATTTTATGTCCTATTTGGGCAGTGAGGGAAAGTACATTTACTCAAGTACTGTACTTTAGTACAAATTGTGAGATACTTGTACTTTACTTGAGTGTTTATATTGTCTGCTACTTTACACTACTCTGCTACATCTCAGAGGCAAATATTGTACTTTTTACTCCACCACATTTATCTGATAGCTTTAGTTAGTTACATTGCAGATTCAGATTAACAACCTACAAAATATAATCAACAACTACATTATAGTATTATATTAATAGGGTATGTAAAGTAATATATCAAATGAAATAAATTAAAATGAGCTCCACCCTACCAGCTGCAACATTATAATCCAATTATATATATATATATATATATATATATATATATATATATATATATATATATATATATATATATATATATATATATATTATTCTGAAATGGGCCATTCTGCATAATGGCCCCTTTTACTTTTAGTACTTTTAGTATATTTTGATGCTCATACTTTTGTACTTTTACTGAAGTATCATTTTCAATGCAGGACTTCTACTTGTAACAGAGTATTTCTACAGTGTGGTATTACCACTTTTACTGAAGTAAAACATCTGAGACCACCGGAGGGATGAAGGCTTCCCCTCTTTTTTCTTCAGCCACTGCTCACCAAATTTAGACGCTAAAAGACATCCTTACATAACAAAAACCACACACGCACGCGCGCACGCACACGCACACGCACACACACACACACACACACACACACACACACACACACACACACACACACACACACACACACACACCTACCTCATAGGGGCCTACAATGTGTGAGAGAGCCCTGCTCAGCAACACACACACACACGCACACACACACACACACACACACACACACACACACACACACACACACACACACACACACACACACACACACACACACACACACACATGTTTATTTCAGTAGGCCTATTACACCACGCTGAAACAGCTGCATGCCTTTCTCCCTCACACCCTGGATCGTTAACACAAATATTGACATCGTCACAGAAACACCTGCACAACACAAACGCGGCGTGCCCACGCACACACACACGCACACGCACGCGCACGCACACACGCACGCACGCACACACACACACACACACACACACTCACTCACTAAAGAGATCTGATGTGGGATATCAGATGTGTTGTATTGATCACGGTGTAGATATGTGTGGGTGATGATGATGATGATGATGTGTGTGTGTGTGTGTGTGTGTGTGTGTGTGTGTGTGTGTGTGTGTGTGTGTTTGTGTGTGTGTGTGTGTGTGTGTGTTGCTTACCATTGAGCAGCAGCGGCAGCAGCAGCGCCGCACACACCAGCTGAACGCCAGTCTTCCTATCCTGCGCGACCGTTAATGTGGTAAACAACATGTTATCTCCGTTGTTAAAATATAGGGTTGTTGAGAAATAGAGAGAGCTGTTGGCTTATAAACATGTGTATTAATATATATATGTATAGTCTGTAAAAACAAAAGGCTGAAATCTAAATATATTTGAGAGGCTTGATGTGGCTGGCAGTGGCTGTAGCCCTTATGAGGGTTGATCTCACGGTTGTGAGTTTAAGGGAGGAGGCAAAAGGATAGAGCTGATCCCTGCTGCTCCCCTCAGGTTTTACGTCGACGTCCTGTATCATTAGCTGTAGGGCAATCAATAATGGATGAATATAAATTTCTAGCCTATTGGCTGCCCGATAACGTGCCGTCTGAAGTCTTTAGACCTGTAAGATCCAGATGCTGTTCTGAAAAACTAAACAAAAAAAAAAAAAACAGAAAAAAACAGACAGTCGTGAAGAGGAAACAATATATTAAACCAATCCGTCGCTGTCGACTTTCTTCTTTTCACTCTCCTCACATCCAGCTCCTCACCGTTATTTCTGGTGAGAGGCAGGGGGGAGGCTCTCAGCGAGATGGGTGTTAGCAGAGAGAGAAACAAAGGCAGCCATGATGACATCCCTGGCTACGGTTACTGACAACAACTCTCTCCATCTTGCTTTGTTTTGAATGCCTCCTCATTGTTGCTGGGCAGACCATGGCAACAAGAGGATGCTCAGGTGGCAGATAGAGAGGGAGATGGAGAGATGGACCAAAAGACACAGGGGGGGGGGGGGGGGGGGGGGTGAGGGGGAAGATAGCTTTTAAGAAAAAAAGGGCATATTTTAGTTTGCACGGACATAACATGTGTCAGGACAAGAGCACCAAGAGTGGGAGGAATGCGGTGGATTTGAACTAAAGTGCAAAAAAAATGGACTACCCACTTAAACACAATGATGTGATTATTGTTTATACATAAGAACAAAGGTTTACAGGAGGCTGTACAATGGAAAGGGGTTGGGAGCTGCCTCAGTTGCTATGGTTTCGGCCTGTGGTTACCATGGCAACGTCGCCGACTACAGAGGTAAAGGGAGCGCGTAGAGTACCATTAGAGATCAGCCCAAGCCCTATACAATCCAAGGCACAATTAACTGAGGATACAACTTCTGAGTAGCTGTCAGGCTGCCATGTTGAGGATCCACTGTTAATCCCATGGACTCCAGCTTTAAAACTCCCAAGAGTGACGATTTAACACCATTATTATGGTGTTAAATCAGAGCTTGGTAAAACCGCTTTCTCCTCCCATGCACCTTGGGCGTGAAATGAGCTGCAGAATACCATTATCTAGAAGCACTCCCTGCTTGAATACCTTTAAAGGTCTTTTACAAACTGCCCTGAAGGAAACTTGTTGCTGTTTTATGTAACCTTGACTTGAGGTGGACTGTGTTACGGATATCGATGGTATGGCTTGTATGCTTCTCTCGCTTTACTTATTTCCTTTGTGTAGATTTCATGTATTGCATGTGGTCTATCATGTGGAATTGTCTATGCTGTCATCTTGACCAGGACTACCTGGCAAGAAGAGATCCTGTAACTCAATGGGACCTTCCTGGCTAAATAAGCGATAAATACAACATAAATAAACATAAAATAGTGTGTATTTTATCCAATGTTGCTACTTCCTGCCTTGCAACAATGTTGTGGACTGAATGAAGGAATAGTGGAGAGTGGATGGCTTCTCCTCTTGTTGTAACTATTAATTAACTGTTCTCAATTGCCTAGGGATGTGAGCGTGCCCACCCCTGTCTCCTCCTCTTCACACCCATCGTGTCTCATCTCCTCCGCTTCATGTTCTCCCACCAGAGGAAAAGTGGATTTGGTTTGTTTAATTTATAGTTTTCCCTCCACGGCAGCCTGTTTTTTTCTTCCACAGCAGAGCAGCAGTATAAATGCCCAATTCTCTTTCTCTTTTTCTAGGGATAGAAGGGTGGGTGTGAGCGCACACAGGAGATAGTTCAGTTTCCCTGTGATATTTATTCATCTTAGTTTTTTTAGTAAAAAACAGTAAGATATTTTTTTGTGTGCTTAATCTTGTATATGCCTTCATGAAATTATAAAGATAATATAACGTGTTATTTAGGACTATTTGTCAACTATCCATTTCATATACAGTATAAAAAGACGGGACCAGAATACAGGACCTTTCATCCATTGCACTGCGCAAACCACAGAGATGATAATGAAATGCCATTAAACCATGATCTCGGGTATTAATCCACAGATAAACAGGTAAGCCACTAAGCCATAAGCGCTAAACAGTGATCCCCAAGCAGCATGGCCCACCATCTGATTAAACAAACTCACCATGTACCACTGAGTAACAACTAAACACATTCGACACATGTGCTGGCTCCCAAATAAATGCTGGATTGTATTTTATCTGAAGCAGTCTGTCAATCATTTAACATTTACTAATTTAGCAGAGGCTATGGGTACAGCATATATAATTATTAATGTAATGGCTATTATTATACTACTAGGAAATATATTTCCATGGTATAGTCAATGTAGACGGCCTATTGTATCTTGTTTCTAAACTCTAAAACATTAACACTGCAGTTGCAATATAAATCCACTAGAGGGAGACACCAGGCCAAGTTTCTTGTGGCAAACACAAAAGCCAAAATGCATCTATACAAATCTAATCTATTTTATTAATTTATTCTAAGATTATCTGCCATGTAGATAATATAATAATCAATTTTACGTCCATCAAGGATAAGGTACGGTGTGTGAGATGTAATTAGTTTGTCAGTAACTGGGCTAAAGTCTGTCACTGGTCCTTACCGAGATCCCTGATTGGTCTGAGCCTCAGCAGGATGGGGTTAGCTAGGGAGGATCCTCCATGATGTTCAATCCCTCTCCCTTATCATACAGGAAGCTTTCCTGGGAAGCCCCCGAAATGTGGCGAATCATCACAATGCCAGTCTGTAATAAACAAACAAGAGACGGGGGTTATCTTTGCTCTTTGAATAAATACATAGAATCAGCAGCAGCTCAGAATCATTAAAGCAATAGCATTGTTCCAGTCTTATAGTACACATTTTCTGTCCATAAAACCTGTGTAGGTGTGTATAGTGTGTATCACCTACACACACACTCTCTAATAATACACACACTCACACTCACACACACTCACACACACACACCATGGTGGGCTGATAGGTCATTCATACATGTATGAAGAAGAGATGGGGGTGGCCCAGAGTTGAACAGAGATATGAGGATAAGTAAAAGAGAAGAAAGATGATAGCTAACATGAGATAATGGTAATACTGAGAGCTGTAGTACCTTTACTCTACGCCTTCTTCTCCAATGACCTTGTGAGAGTAGAGAACAATGGAGCGTGTGGATGGGAGAGATGAGAAGAGGGAGAGAAAATTATGCTGGGACAGTAAGGAGAAGCTATATGTGGCGGGGGGGGGGGGGGGGGGGGAATGAAGAGCATGTGGATGAGAGAGATGAAAAGAGGGAGATAAAATGATGCTGGGACGGTAAGGAGAAGCTATATGGGGGGGGGGGAGGGAATGAAGAGGGATGGAACGAGAAAAAGGCAAAGGTTTCACTGCAACATAGTGTTGCAGTCTTTCACTTGGTTCTATCTTTATAAATCTTCTGTACATTTATTTTTTATGTCGCTCAATATAATATATGATAATCCTTTGAAAAGAGTGCCTTTTTCAGACACCGAAGGCGGAATAGAGACACAATAAGTCATAAGAGCGGTGAGTCAGCCATGTCCGCGAGGGTCTATATAATGTCCACTTATCCCCCGTGTCCGTGGACGATGCTGTGTGTGTGTGTGTGTGTGTGTGTGTTGCAGCGAGAGCAGTGTAGGAGTGGCTTTGACACAGCACCACTAGCATACTAAGTGCACTGCTGACACAGCATTTGTGCTCCTGAACGAGGCAGCAGACGCACAAAAAGAGAGGGGATGTGAGACAGAGAGAACTGATGTGAGGGAGAGAGGGAGAGAGAGAGAGAGAGGGGGGGGGGGGGGGGAGTGAGAGGGTAGGTGTGGTACTGCAGCAGAAGACACATGACCAGAAGGAGGCGGAACACAGAAGGGTGTTCCAGTGATGGGCAGCTGCATGGGAATGTGTGTGTGTGTGTGTGTGTGCATGTAAATTATACATATCAATGCAGGTTGGCAGGGATGTCAACACATGCGTACGAGAGAGTGTTCAAGTTATTTAATTTCTTATGTGGAATATGATGAAATCTTTGTAAGTACATGTGTGTGTGTGTGTGTGTGTGTGAGAGAGTGTGAATGAGTGTTGGTAGTATGGAGGAGGAGGGGGCATTGCAGAGGGAGGTTTCTAAAGTGGTGCAGCAGCAGTGGGAACAGAGCGACACCCGACTGCAGAGGAGGGAATGGTGCAGAGTCCTGAAACTTGCAGACAACCCCCCCCCCCCACCACCACCACACACACACACACACATGTATGTATATATATATATATATATATATATATATATATATATATATATATCATGATTATTCACATATCATGATTCACAAAAAGATTGAATTTACTAAACTAAACCAGAGTTCATTTTCGGTAAATAAATTATTTTTAAGAAATGGCCTCGACTTCCCTTCCCATCCCTTGATTTTTGCAAACTATTAAACAGGTGCCATGTCATTTATTATTATTATTATTATTATTATTATTATTATTATTATTATTATTATTATTATTATTATTATTATTATTATTTTTTACCAATAATGCATTTTAACCCCTCATTCCTGGTCACTATGCCCAGCTGGTCTGATGAGTGATTTTTTTTGTGATATTATAATGAAATGCGTGTGAGTGATTATGCTGCAAACCAATTTCCCTACGGGGACAAATAATCAAATATTTCTCTCTGCTAAATCATGAAACAGATTGTATGATTATTGCAGTGACTGATATTTTGACAAAGTGCTTGGTCACCAGGAAATGAATGGTTAATACAGAAAACAACATAATACAATGTCACACATATTATATAGTGTCTGTCGGCTTTCATGCCATAGCACTGTCAGTCTGGAGTGCTGTTAGCCCACATATGTGAGTGACAATAGTTGTCACATTACACCCCCCACTTTAAAATGTTTTCCTCGAAAACTCAAGACAAATAGTCCGCAGTCACATTTGACCTGGAAGCAATATGGCTGCAGCGCAAAATTCTACCTGGTAATCCAGTGGTTTGTGTCCTTAATTTTGTGAAACCATTGCAAGGCGTGATGGTCAGTGAGGCTGTTGCCCACCAGAGTATAGGGAGTCTAGTGTCTACTTGAGGCCAAGACACTCTTCTCCACATGGAGTACCTGCACTCCCAGGGGAACAACTTCCTGCTCAGGTACATAATTTGGCTTCTGGTTGCCCTCCTCTCCCTGTATCAGGACAGCACCCAGCCTCACACCAGAGGCATCTGTCTGCACAGTGAAAGGCAGGTTAAAGTCTTGCTGTTGTAGTACAGGGTCATTGCAGTCTCTCAGTCCTTGGAACGCTTGGATGGCTTGATGGTCAGGCCTGCATCCTTGATGCAGGCCTGACCAGGTCTGATGTACATCCTCCCAGGTCTGAAAATGACAATGGCATTGAAGTATGCCCTTGCATAATCCAATGCACCCTCCAACATCTTGCAGTGGTTGGGTTTCTTCTCATAGAGGAACCTGCCAGGAACCTTTACTAAGGTCCAGGGTGGTTGGACACCTGGCACAGCCAAGTCCAGCAAATCATCCACTCTGGGCATAGGGTATGGATCGAAGGCAGAAATGGCATTTACCTTTCTCAGGTCATTGTAGAACCTGAGGCTGCCGTCCTTTTTCTGCACGATCACAACTGGACATGACCATTCACTATGAGATGGCTCTATGAACCCCATCTCCTTCCCCATCTCCTGCTTGAGCTTGGGACCCATGTGTGCCGGGATTCAGTAACTGGGGACCCTGATTGGTCCTGGTTCCTTCAGGGGCATGTGGTGGTGAGCCCGCTGTGTCAGCCCAGGAGAATCTGCGAACAGCCGCTCTGGAATACAGCCGCCCAGCGCCTCCTACTGGAAGAGCACGACAGTAGGCTCCTCACTGGGAACCCACTCTTTCAGAAACTTGATGTGAAATGTCTGCGTTTGCTTCCTCCTCTCTGGCATGATGACCTTGTATGTCACCGCAACAATAGGAGGACCTGCTGCCCTGGTGCGAAATAACGTTCTTTGGAGACCTGGTCATACCACCTTTTCTGGGTGGATTGTGCAGCTTTGAGGTTTTTGCTGCCCCTCCTCTCGTAATGTATCCATCTTGTCCCTCATTTTTAAAATGCAAGACAAAATGTTCTGGCTGCTCTCCTTCCAATGCTTACTTCATCACGTCCTGGACCTCCTGTAGAGCAACTCGAAAGGCGGGAAGCCAGTGGATGACCGGTAGAATCACGGTAGGCTGACAGTATGTATGGTAGCCAGTCGTCCCAGTTTGCACCTGTCTGACACAAATTTCCACAACATGAACTCAGGGTCTTGTTGAGGGGCTCCACAAGCCCGTCGCATCTGAGGGTGGTAAGGCATGGTCTTAATAGCTTTGATCTCCAAATACTGATAGACCTGCCTGAGGAACTTGGAATGTTTGTGCACTGGTCTGTGAGTACCTCTCTAGGGATCCCTACCCTTGTTGGCAGCTGGAGATGTACATTAGCTACCTGACTGGCTTTCACATTCCTAAGTGAAAAATACCTGGATAGCATAGTCATGCAGTGGTTTCCTCTGTGACTATGCCCCAGAGGCCCCATAATGTCCATTGCTATCCTGCTGAATGGCAATTCTATAATGGACAAAGGGATTTAAGGTGCCTTGTTGCCCTTCTTGCCTGGTGCTGTCAGCTGACACTGGGGACAAGACTTGCAGTACTGCATTAGCTAAACATTCATGTTTGGCCACCTCCCTGCAACCCTTTCCCATGACTTGTTCTGGCCTAGGTGACCAGTGCCCATGGACTAGAGTGCCCTAACTTGAACACCTTGTCCCTGAGATCCCTTTGCAGTACAAGCTGCACCCGCTCTTCCCTATGGTGGTACAGTAAACCTCGCCTATGCCTAAACTTGGGCCCTTCAACATTACCACCACCATCCTCTAACAAGTCCTTGTTGAAGGAAGTAAGGGCATCTGACATCTAATCTCTGCATTACCCTTATGTTTGCTGGGATTGTGAAATGCTCTCTAGTGTTCAGTGAAGGGATTGGAACTGTCTCCTGCACTTGGGTCCTTTGAAACGCGTCCCTCCTTCTCTGACTCCTAGTCTTAACCTGTCTAGTGTTGAAGTGAAAAAATGGCAGCTCGTCCCATGTACTGTCTCTTGGTGTCAGTGCCTGCACCCATGTAGCCACCATGTTACATACGTTCTCAGGAGTTTAAAGGTATGGCAAGTTCTCCAGCACCCCAACAGTAACCAGGTACTCTTGTTCCTCAATCTCCAGGTAAATGTCTGCTGTTATGATATGTTTTATTGTGACAATGGATGCAATGTGTAATGGCTGTGTTGTTAATGCATTGTAGCCAATTTGGGTATTGATAGTGAGCTTGCATATGTGAGTGATGATAGCGTATCGCTTCGTCACAGACTGGTTTCATTTTCATATTTGTATTATTATTATTTATGAATTTGTTTTGTGTAATGCATATACAACGATGCCACCAGCTTACACCTAAAAAACATCAGAAATATCCACCAGAGTTTCTGAGTTTCGTGGACAGACAGAAGACAGAAGACTATGGCCCCTATTGGACTATTGCTTGAGGAATTCCCATGCACACAAGAGTCTTTTACGCTGTGAAATGATACTGGTTATGTACATCATATAATGTAGAAGAAGACACATATAGATGTAGTTACACATTTGTGTTGTGGTTCTTGTTATAAACCACTCTTGAAAACCATTCATTCCAGAAGAAAGAAGAAGAAGAAGAAGAAGATTTCCTTTATTAATCCCCAATTTCCCCAATGTTTCCCCAATTTCCTTTATTAATCCCACATTGGGGAAATTCTTTCCCCAATGTGGGATTAATAAAGGAAATCTTCTTTCAATCCCACATCTTCCAATCCCACATTGGGGAAATTATTTCCCCAATGTGGGATTAATAAAGGAAATCTTCTTCTTCCATATTGATAGTGTCAGCGATCATACATTTATTTGCGAGTATATGCATCCAAATAACGAAAAATCCCATTTTGTCTCTCTCCAGCCCCCCCCTCACTGACCTCTCTGTATTAACCTATCATAGGATCAGCTGGAAGATAAGGCGAATGTATCAACATGATAAATCTTACATCTTGATTCACCTCGGATCCAATAAGACAGATAAACGTAAAATCATGTGTTTATTTATGTACAAAAATAACAACATACACTATCCTTAATGCTTAACAGGTGATGTAGTTAGTATTGTCAGCCATGGCTTTATGAGAATGTCTTTGTTTGTAACAACTAAAGAAAACCCTTTTCAATTCACCAGTACAGGAATAAGCACCAAAGCCACAAATAGTTTGACAGTTCACCTCAGCGCCATTCACCTCAAGGCCAATTGGTGATGAGTCAGCTGTTTATTATTTCATGACCATCTAAGGGTTTTACTCAGTCCCTCAGTAGCATTTCGCCTACCGCTCTCTCAAAACCACACACACACACACACACACACACACACACACACACACACACACACACACACACACACACACACACACCGCACACTCAGAGTGCACAGTCTGCCCAGCACAAGTTAATTCAGCAGCACTATATCGGCACTCTTTAATAAGCGGTGTCTAGCTTTTAGCCTGCGTTGCACTTTGTGTCTTCAACGTTGGTCTATGAAACACTAAACCCCCCTTATCTCCTCTCCTTCCTTCTCCCCTGCCCCCTCACTCTCCTAAAGACTTAACCATCGCTGCAGCCATTTGTGGAAGGAGCCTTAGTTCTGCTGATCTTTTCCATGGTGGTGGTGAAATCTGCTGAGTTTGCTGCTGGTTATTCCCATGATGATAGTAATGGTTAATTGTAATAGATGGAACGGGTTCACTTATTAAGAGTACTGCGTCATAGCTGTTGTGAACATATCACGGTCTGCAACGTCAACGAAATCCTGCGTATGAAGCAGTACACCCTTAGATTAGAAAATAGCTGAGCATGAACCTTTAAGTTCAGGTAGTAGGTTAGCTTTGGTGGTGGTTAAGGTCATGGTATAGATCAGGGTTGTGCAGCAATGCATCATGGGAACATCACAACTGGAAAGGTATTTATAGTTGCACCCAAAGACAGGGAACTGGAGGGGGGAAAGGGGGGCATGTGCGCGGCCCCTGCAGCGCCCCCCCCAGCCCCCTCCCCCAGCAGCCTGCTTGGCTGCATAATCATGTCTTTTTCCCCCAAGACTTATAAAAAAAAAAGCTGTCCCATCAGTCAGTGTCATGAAAAAATGGAGCCAGTGATATATTGATCAGTTAAGTAATCTATCTCTTAACCCCTACCTCTCTTTCCTTATACTTAGCAATTGGACCATTGACTATGATATGATGTCCCCCATTGTTAAGAATGAAATATGAATTCCTCTCTTACTGCTATCGTCTGATCAGCTCATGGAAAAAATGTCCTGGTCTTCTTGTTTGCTTATAATATATTTGTTGTGAGACAGACTAAACCTCTGACCTCTAATCTACTTGTTGGTGATGTGATTATGAAGTATTTATGTAATATCACTTTTTCATGTCATTTAAAGTGCCCAGATGTATGAAAGATAGGTGTGCCTATAGCTGGTATAGTCCACTGGACAGGCTGGTGGACTGATCTATCCATCAGACACCTGGCCACACTCCCCATGTGTGATGTCACTATAGGGTAGATTTTGAAATGGCTCATCAACATACACCATCTGGTGATAAAATAGGGGCCCTTTAAAGCCTGCTGTATACGGTCGTCTGAGAAACGCTCCTGCCAGCTAGTCCGTAGCGGAGATTGCGTCGGCCATGTCAACACGACAGCCTAATCCAGATAGGCGTTTAATGTTGATGGTTGTATCAAATAAATGGCTGAGAATTAAATACTACTTATTTATTGTGGGACATTTGCATGCAGACTATATACTGTGGTATTATAGTATTAGAAAATGATGGCATGATTTGACCAAAGTCTCATTTTAATTAATTGTAATCGATCCTGAAGTGTGGCTCTGTGTGGCTTTGGTGGTTACTGCCCTCATATACTTGAATGACTCCCCAGAGCGCCGGGCAGACACGGGGTTGACCTGTCTGATAATGATTTGGGCCTAGGGAGAATTTATACATTTGTATTCTCATATTATTAATGGAAAATGGCTGTGTGTAATTTCCACCCCTATGATGAATCATTGTATAGTACAGACACACACATACATACATGGGAGATTATACATACACAATTATCTCCCATTACCACATATATATGATATAGTTTGTTGTTTTGTATACATGTTCCTCTTAACTTCTGCTTTCACGGATGTATCTCTTTGGGGATTTATTAAAGTATATACTTATCTATTGCCTCTTTATGATGTAGTCTCCTGCAGTTAATTTCACTACAATACTGGGAACTCATCAAAAACTATATAATCCAAATCCAAATATAACATACACACACTGTATCTTCCATGTTGTAAGCCGTTAAATGAACTATAATATAATGCTCTAATTTCCTGCCACAAATCACATTATGTATTTTGAAATAAAACATAATAGTTGATAATAGTAGGCCTACACTGCTGCTGTATTAATGTATTGTATTCAAGTCTAAAATGCCTCAATGATTCTAATGAAAATCCTTTTGTATTGAGTCTGTGAAGATTGGCTGTCTGCACATACAGTAAACCTTTATTATTTATACGTATCTTGATTCAAAATCAAATTCTCATTTGCTTTCCAACAGACTTTCTCAAAGTCCAAATAATAGCACATGGCAAACAATACGAACATTATGCCGTGTGGCTTCCTATCCCAAGTCAGGAGGTTATAATAAGCATCTTACAAAGTGACCATTATAAGTAAGTAATAACAGGAACAACATATTTTGTAGCATGTTATTCTGTTTTTTACCACTGCTCTCACTACATAACTATTATTACCATCATTCTACACATGTTATACACTGAAAAGCATATACAAAAAGAAAGTACAAAACATAGAATTATACTATGAATTTATTGTGTGTGAATTCATATTATAATTAATATTTCTTCTTGCATTTTGATGAAGAACACACACACACACACACACACACATACCTTTTGCAACCCTTCATTTTATCGATACCGGATAATTACCAAGAACAATACATGCATGTGGTAATCTATACTCTTGGCACAAAGAAACAACACAAATAATCACACACAATCACAATTCAGAGGAAATACCTCTCCATCACACACAAAGCTCCACATAACCACACAAGCTACACACATGCACAGCCTCTACCAAGAGGCCGGCATCTCCTTCAATTCACATTCAGGTTCAATGATGGGGGGAAAAGACATGGCAAACTCACAACATTCAGCGACATACATGAACAGAAGTTTGCTTCAGACTTTCTATACCACTGCAAATCCGCAGAAAAAGCAGCGATGTGTGAATGTGTGTGTGTATGCCGGTGTGTGTGTGTGTGTGCGCCGGTGTGTGTGTGTGTGTGTTCGTCAATGTGCAGCACGGATGCCCTTAAACTTTAGACGGGACTCACCTTCACAGTGTCCCAGCTCCCCATCAGCGAACGGACAGACGGACAAACTAAAGACCACACAAAGAGACAGAACAGGACGGTGAACGAAGGGATCACACAAACGAGAGAAGAGAAGGACATGGTGATGAAGCAGTAAGTCCAAGGAGTTGGACAGAAAACAAAAAAAAAAGAGATTGTTTAACTGAACAAGGAGGCAGTGGTGAAGTTTGGGAGAGGTCCAGTGAAATGCATAGAGCTAAAATACATAGATCTAGCCAGCATAAAATAACACAACATAAATAAAGAATACGTCAAGGAAAAAATAGAAGCAGAGAACGAGACGGGGACACCTTGTTTCTTTATCCTCCATCCGGGACGCTTCCACATATCCTCTCCCTCTCCGGTTGGTGCAGAGAGGCGGAATGGGAGAGAGTGAGAAAGAGAGAGGGAGGGAGGGAGGGAGGGAGGGAGGGAGGGAGGGAGGGAGGGAGGGAGGGCGGCTGAGGGAGAGGGAGAGGGAGAGGGAGAGACACAGGCGAGGTAAGAAGAGATGAGGATGAGAGAGGACTGAGAACTGAGAAATGGATGCAGCACTGAAGGGGGGGAGGAGGATGAGGAGCACTAGACGTCAGTGAGAAGGGGAGGGAGGGAGGGAGGGAGGGAGGGAGGGAGGGAGGGAGGGAGGGAGGGAGGGAGGGAGGGAGGGAGGGAGGGAGGGATGGATGGAGGTGTGACGAGAGTAAACGGAGGAAAGGAACGAGAGAGAGAGAGAGCTGCCGGCCGTCTGAAGC
>JAOPHQ010002402.1:52500-58360 GCA_030340625.1 Merluccius polli | reverse complement strand
TGGATTCACGACGGCATATAACCCTGACTCTCTCTCTCTCTCTCTCTCTTTTCCTCTTTCTATTTCTCTCTCTCTTCCTCTTTCTCTCTTCCTCTTTCTCTCTCTCTTCCTCTTTCTCTCTTCCTCTTTCTCTTTCCCTTTCTCTCTATTTCCCTCTCTCTCCGCATGAGTGGATAATAAATTGTGCACAAGCTTCCTGCATGCATTATTTTTCCTCAGGTTGAAATAATCAATTGCACGGAAGCTCATTCTTTATGGAAATAAGGCATTCAGAGCAAGGAGGGGGATTATTATATAAAAATACGCGCAGAACACATTGACCTATGTTAACCATTGGTCATAAATTGTGCATGCCTATTCCACATGCAGACCTTCGTTTTCAGCATTTATTTCCATTTATCATCATTTGTCGTCATACTGTTCAATTTATGGGTGTGTTTGACATGCATATACTTGCGTGTTGTGATTTATATTTTGGTATGGATGTGTCGTTCTTGTTTATTCTATCTATCAGAAACAAAGGGACATACATACTGTACATACATCATTGAATGTGCAAATAAACAAAGATAGATAAGATATCCTATAAGTACTATCTCTGATCTTTAGTCAGTGGCCACTATGACAGACCATAAACTGTGATTGCTGTACTATCTATAGACACACACACACACACACACACACACACACACACACACACACACACACTGGAAGAGACTCTAGTACTCTATAATAATGATGCATGTGTTACATACCAGATGCCGAGAGGGCCTACAGTCATGTTACATGCCAGCTGTATAAGTAGGCACGGAAATAACTATGACAGAAAGAAATCATCATTCACTTTTCTAACTTTTGGGGAATTGTTTGCCCTTAGCCCTCATTAAATCCTGACCCGGCCATCTCTCTCTCTCTACTGATTCCAACATTGTGGGTAAATCACTCAGGGAGAGAGGGAGAGAGAGAGAGAGAGAGAGAGAGAGGGAGAGGGAGAGGGAGAGAGAGAGAGAGAGAGAGGCAGAGAGAGTACAGAGAGTACAAAGAGTTTTGAAAGCGTTGACATTAAACATTCAAGCATATTTCCTGGCATATTTCTTGCATATTGATGCCCTGACGGCAGTCATGTTCATCCGTTAGATCTTTTTTATTTTTCGAAGCTGGAGAGAATCGCAGCGGAAAAAAAAACCGCGGCCCTACGAATCAGCCGAGTTTAGTAAATATATTCAATGCAAACATTTTGAAGCCGGCGGGACCGGGGGGAAAACAATTATGTATTCCACTTAACTTGAAGCATCTCCGAGTGTTGGCATGGTGCAATCAGAGGGTGATGACATTGCATCGAGATGGGCTCTTTAATGAATAAAACACAAGTTTGCATATACAGGACACGTTCAAAAATAAACCCATTACCCGGACATCTCTCGGTACCGCGAGCAAATATATGTTATTAGCGGGTCAGGGTTGTTTCTCCACGAGGCTTATTAGGGGGCCGGCTGCTTATTTGCAAAATTTGTGTAAATATGTGTTTGTGGATGGTGAAGCAGTCCTCAGTCATATTGGTTTTTGAACAATAACAGTCATTATTCACAGATGAAAGTCAGACGGAGATATGTAATGCAACGTATTGAAACGGCTAGTGTACTGTACTGTATGTTTTGCGGCGGATAGGAAAACAGTTCCCGATGCGTAAAATACGTCGCCTTTGATTAATGCGTTCACGGGAGACATTAATTGGGGAGTTATCTGTTCGCTCATGCAACGACATCATCTGCGACTAATACCACGCGTTGTGGCGTTGTGTGTCTGTGTGTCCCGGTGTGCATGTGTGTGTGTGTCCGTTTTGTGTATTTTAAAACGAAAGTATCACGCGTTTCCTTTTTCTTCCCACGTTTCATTGGGACGCATGACATTCGGCGGTTTGCGGAGTCGACATCTGCATGTCACCGACATCTGGCGGCGCTACCGTTTGAAGTACCGCCTTTGCGACGCCTCTTACTTTCCCCCCCACCTTACCTCACCTGACTCGCATCGCAAACACGCAGTCCTGTGTCACATCATCACCCCCCTTGCTTGTTTCTAACACGTTGTTTTTAAAATCCTCCTCTTCTTTAAAACGCGGCCCCAGTGGGAGGAAGTGAGCGGCTACGACGACTCCATGAGCCCCATCCGCACCTACCAGGTGTGTAACGTCCGCCAGCCCAACCAGAACAACTGGCTGCGCACCGACTTCGTGCCGCGGCGCTCGGTGCTGCGCGTCTACGTGGAGCTCAAGTTCTCGGTGCGCGACTGCGCCAGCATCCCCAACATCCCGGGCTCCTGCAAGGAGACCTTCAACCTCTTCTACTACGAGTCGGACGGCGACACGGCCACCGGCGCCGCGCCCCCCTTCCGCGAGAACCCCTACGTCAAGGTGGACACCGTCGCCCCGGACGAGAGCTTCTCCCTGCTGGAGGCGGGCCGCATCAACACCAAGGTGCGCAGCTTCGGCCCCCTGTCGCGCGCCGGCTTCTACCTGGCCTTCCAGGACCTGGGCGCCTGCATGTCGCTCATCTCCGTGCGCGTCTTCTTCAAGAAGTGCTCCACCACCATCGCCAACTTCGCCGTCTTCCCCGAGACGGCGACGGGCGCCGAGGCCACGTCGCTGGTGATCGCGCCGGGCGCCTGCGTCTCCAACGCCATGGAGCTGTCCGTGCCGCTCAAGCTCTACTGCAACGGCGACGGCGAGTGGATGGTCCCGGTGGGCTCGTGCACCTGCATCGCCGGCTTCGAGCCGTCCGGCGAGAACACCCAGTGCCAGGGTGAGTGTGTGTGTGTGTGCGTGTGTGTGTGTGTGTGTGTATGTGTGTGTGTGTGTGTGTGTGTGTTTAACTAGACTCCTGTTTGGGTTTGTGGTGGTTTAACTAAAGCTCCTTTATATGCTCAGTGTCAAGTCATCCGCACCCCACCCCTCTCTCTCTCTCCACCACCCCCCACCCATCCGCCCCCCACACCGGTCCTACTCCCTCCTCCCCCCCCTCTCCTCTCCTCTCTGCGTTTATTGTGTGGCGGCTGAAAGGATGGGGAGGGAGGGAGGAGGGGGGGGAGGGTGGAGGAGAGTATGAATTGATGAGGTGTTGCAGAGAAGAGCAGCATACAAATATTGTGCGAGGGGCCGAGAGGAGGGAGGAGAGGAGAGGAGAGGAGGGGAGAGGAAGAGAGGAGGGAGGAGAGGAGAGAGCTGGGGGTGGGGGGTGGGGGGGGGGGGGGGGGGGGTAGTGGGAAGGCACAAAATGGAGTGCCACTGGTTTGGCGAGAGGAGGAAAGCAGATTTTTCGCAAGGGAGAGGTATTCCAAGGCCAGAGACACAGAGGGGTATTTAAAAAAAAAAAAAAAGGAGAGAGAGAGAGAGAGAGAGAATTAGACATACATAGAGAGAGGAGATATATATATATATATATATATATATATATATATATATACAGAGGGAGGCGAGAGAGAGAAAAGGAGAGCAGTTAGTGCGGGTTAAAGGGTGTGAATTGCCAACGCGTAGAGAGAAAGGCAGACTGCCAGGCAAGAGCAGCAACAGAGGGAGAGAGTGAGAGAGAGAGCTAGACGAGAGACGAGGGGGAGGGAGATAGAGAGAGAGAGAGGGAGAGAGAGAGAGAGATAGAAGGGAAGAGAGAGGGGGGAAGGAGGAGCAACAGGAAAAACAAGGACGACGACGACGCGTTGTCCCACCAGGGCGTGGGTAGCGGTGTTCAACACGGACTAACGGAGCACATTTACGGCCGCTTGGAGGCTCAAGGTTAAAAGCCTACCGCCAGCGTGATATAAAGCTCCTTGGGCGCTGAGCTTCGGGCTCTCTGATGGTGGCGGCGGCAGCGGCGGCGGTGGTGGTGGTGGTGGATGTAGGGAGAGGTTAGGAGGAAGTGTAATTTCCTTGGTGGCCTGCCGTTAGTTAATCTACAGGCGGCCCACACTCATTAACACCGCTAACACCGGCTTGGGCCAACATCGCCGTTTGCAACATTAATCACCCCGACGTTTCATTTCTTACCGCCGCGGTGGCGGCGGTTGTGGTGGCAGAGCCGCTTCGTTCGCATGCACCAGAGAGAGAGAGAGAGATGGAGGGAGGGAGGGAGGAAGAGAGTAGGAGAGACACTATCACATCAAGAGAGAGAGAGAGAGATAGCTGGAGAAAATGGAGAGAGATAAATAGAGAGAGGAGGAGGAGGATGGAGGAATTGGAGAGGAAGATAAATGAGAACGTATAGGTGGAGGAAAGAATAGAGAGAGAAAGGGAGGGAGAGAGAAAGAGACAGAGAGAGAGAGAGGATGAGACAGTGACGTAGGGCAGATTTTGAGATGCAGCAAAGAACAGCAAACGATCCCGGCCCACAGTAAGGCCATTAAAAATATAACGAAGAAGGAAAAAACAAACGCCGGAGGAAGAGACGCGGCTGCAGTCTGTGGGAGTCGAGTGTTGATCCCCCAGAGTGTAGCAGGGTCGCGGGGTCCTGTGAATCTCCACTGCTGGCCTCATCTTCCTGTACTCCCAATCTTAACTAGCTGTTTTTAGAAGTACAATTGGTCATTACCCTCCATGAGTTCCCTGGAAGTGACATTCGGATGGAACTTATCTCTCTCTATCTCTCTCTATGTCTCTCTACCTTTCTTCCTCTCCATCTATCGGTCTATTTTTTCTCGACCTCTTCCTCTCTCCATCTCTTTTGCTGTCCTCTCCTCTCTCGCCCCCTCCCTCCCTCCCTTACTTTCTCTCTCTTGTTCTCTCTCCCTCCCTCCCTTACTTTCTCTCTCTTGTTCTCCCCCCACACACACACACACAGGCCACTATGTTTTACGAGCCGTCATGCTGGCGAACAGATGTTCCCTAGAGCCACAGTTTTACACCATGAGTCAGGACTGTGGAAAAGTGGTGGGAGGTTGGGGGGGGGGGGGGGGGGGCTGGGTAGTTGGGGAGGTGGGGGGGCCTGACGTAGGCAGACCCCCCCAAGCTAATCAGTGACTCCCCCATGTATCTGGAGTCTTTCTCAGGGTATGGGGGTTAGGTTGCTTTGCATCGCTGCTACATCATTACCTGTTAACCTGCTAATGCTGGTTAGTGTTGTTTTGTATTTATTTGATTTTGATTTCATTTATTATTGTAATTGTACAGTATTGTATTTCTTTTTTTTGTTATACCTTTTTCTTACATTTTTCTTATTCAGATAAATATTTAATGCAGGTATGTTGCAGGTATATTGCAGGTACGTTGCAGGTATGTTGCAGGTATATTGCAGGTATATTGCAGGTATATTGCAGGTATGTTGCAGGTATGTTGCAGGTATATTGCAGGTATGTTGCAGGTATGTTGCAGGTATATTGCAGGTATGTTGCAGGTATATTGCAGGTATATTGCAGGTATATTGCAGGTATGTTGCAGGTATGTTGCAGGTATATTGCAGGTATATTGCAGGTATATTGCAGGTATGTTGCAGGTATGTTGCAGGTATATTGCAGGTATGTTGCCGGTATATTGCAGGTATATTGCAGGTATGTTGCAGGTATGTTGCAGGTATATTGCAGGTATGTTGCAGGTATATTGCAGGTATATTGCAGGTATGTTGCAGGTACGTTGCAGGTACGTTGCAGGTATGTTGCAGGTATGTTGCAGGTATGTTGCAGGTATATTGCAGGTATGTTGCAGGTACATTGCAGGTACGTTGCAGGTATGTTGCAGGTATGTTGCAGGTATGTTGCAGGTATATTGCAGGTATATTGCAGGTATGTTGCAGGTACATCGCAGGTACGTCGCAGGTATATTGCAGGTATATTGCAGGTATATTGCAGGTATGTTGCAGGTATGTTGCAGGTATGATGC
>JAOPHQ010002402.1:40000-47500 GCA_030340625.1 Merluccius polli | reverse complement strand
TTCTTACATTACCTCACACTCTGTGCCTGTGGCCCAGGTCCTCTTTCATCAACACCAATGCCCCTCTCCCTGTCTCTCTCGCTCTCTGTCTGTCTCTCTCTCTGTCTGTCTCTCTCCCTGTCTCTCTCGCTCTCTGTCTGTCTCTCTCTCTGTCTCTCTCTCTCTCTGTCTCTCTGTCTCTGTCTCTCTCGCTCTCTGTCTCTGTCTCTCTCTCTCTCTCTCTCTCTCTCTCTCTCTCTCTCTCTCTCTCTCTCTCTCTCTCTCTCTCTCTTATATATCTCACCCTCACTACCAGTATCAGTCAGCACCTTTCAGTGGTTGTCATTACATCCTCCTTCCGCTGTTAAGCCTGGGCTGTATCCCCCCCCCCCCCATACCAGAGTTTATGGACCCTTCTGACAGTGATTGTCAATTAAGTCACATTAGAGCCACACACACGGATCAATAAAAACCTCGGGACACACGGTGAAGGTGAACCGCGCCGGGGCTTGCGGTGAGCCGAGCTGCTGGACGAGTGCCACGGGGGGCTAAATCCGCTTATATCCGATTTTTTTGTGTGTTCTTGTTTCCATAACACTGTGTGTGTGTGTGTGTGTGTGTGTGTGTGTGTTTGTTTGACCCCCCTCCAGCCCCCTCGGCCGTGCCCACTGTCCACCTGATGAAATTCACGGCGGACACCCTGAGTTTGTCTTGGCTGCCCCCGGACAAGCCCAACGGCGTCATCCTGGACTACGAGATTAAATACTACGAGAGGGTGAGCTCCCGACCGCAGGGCCGCCGCCCCCCCGCTGCCGTACAGGTCACACCGCGTGTCGCGTTGGGACCGGACATCTTCTGTTTTTTGGGGCGGAGACTTATTGGCCCTGCGGGGTGTTTTTCCACAAAAAGTTGATGTATTGAAAATAAAAAAGTACACTTTCAGAGGCCCTTGCTGATTTATCAGCAAAAAAGCAGGCCGGTATTTCTGTGTTTTCGCTTTGTTCTCCGCGTCGTGCCTGGATCAGACTCAGTCCCCCGGTGCGAGGGATTTGCCGCTGGTATTGCAGACGAATGCATATTTGTTTGGAACAGCGTTTTGTACAATGATTTTTTTTTTCTTTCGATTATGGGGATGGGATGTTGCTTTGACCTCAGAGCTGTGCCAGATGAAATATAGATGAATAGCTCTAGTAATCACAGTAAAAGGCCAAGGCGGATCATCAGCAACTCTAAATGAGATACTTGAAGTTTCAAAATCCATAGCGAGAATCATTACAAAGTCAGAAACGAGTCGCCCATGACAAACAAGCCGCGATTTCTAACATTGCAAACACTGATCAATTTTAGCGTGGATGCTACGCTATTTGTCCTCAGTCCTTACACTATTTGTCCTTACTCTTAAAAAAGCTACCACATGCTAGCTTTTTACGGTCACATCTATATCAGCAAGCCCAGTGAGCTGAGCTTGCTGATATAGACGTGACCTTAAAAAGCTGGCATGTGCCCTAAATTGATCAACATAAAGAAAATGTATATATGAAAATGTAACACAATAAACGTCAAAAAAACAACAACAGATAAAACCCTTTTTTGACAAAGTAGTGGTCTTATAACCATCGTTTTTGGGGCGAGATAGTCTCTCGGTGTCGTCTTCGTCTATCGCTTCTCCTCTTTCTACTATGTCAGCAATCAAGCACGCATCCCATGATGAGCATGACCTTCCCTGGCTTATTGAGCACCGCTAGCGGGGGGGCTGTACTAATCCCTCCGTGCTCCTCCTCCTCCTCCGCTACAGGGCCAGGGCATGTCCCACACCGTGACGGCCCAGCACAGCGCCGCCAAGGTGGAGGGTCTGCGGGCGGCGACGCGCTACGTGGTGCAGGTCCGGGCGCGCACCGTCGCCGGGTACGGACGCTACAGCAGCCCCATGGACTTCAGCACCAGCCTGCACAGTGAGGACCGCCCCCCCCCCTCTATCGCCCTGTCTGTCTCTCTCTCTCCCTTACTCTCACTGTCTCTCTCTCGTTCCTCTCTTTAAGTTGAGACAGCCCATAATAATCATTTTATTTCAGACTCTGTGTATGCCCTGATTGGTCCCTATAAGAGGGGCGTGTCCGGGAAGATCCTCAACATCCGATACTCCACCCTGAGCACCTCTCACGCTAAATCTGGCGTCTGATTTAAACCGGTCCACTTCACTATTCGGATGTCATATTGCAGAAGCGATATTTGTCCCCAGTATCCACATTTTTCAAATTAATATGTTAATTTCGGGATGTTTTACATTCTCCGCAGTGCTCCGCAACAGTACACTATTGTGCCCCATAAACCACAGAGAGACACGAGTCCCCCCACAACGCACATAAAAACTAGGTCCCCATAAAGCACAACAGACACGCCGCGGATGAAGCACTCCGCAGGCCTTGGGTGTGCGCAGCCATGTTTATAGGGTAGTAATTTATGGACGCGCGCGTGTGTCCTCACCCAGGTGACCCCCAGAAGTCGGTGCAGGATCAGCTGCCTCTCATCGTGGGTTCAGCCACCGCCGGGCTGGTGGTCATCGTGGCCTTGGTCGTCATGGCGGTGGTCTGCCTTAAGTAAGTGTGTGTGTGTGTGTGTGTGCGTGTGTGCGTGTGTGTTTGTGTGCTCACACGTTTGAATTAAGTGCTCGACTTCGCGAGAGACGGTTAATGAAATCAAACACTTCATTTTAAGTGACGCAATATCAAGTAGTCTTGGCTAACGGAGTGAGTTGAGGCGGTCTGTTCGTGTTCTGAGCTTCAAAAACGTTCGTGTTTTCCCGCACCGTGTTTTTGTATTGGCTCAGCGTGGGATCATGTGACCACGACGTTACCAAAGATTGAGTACATTAAAACATCATGACGACCTCTGATTCCATTTCCTGTACTTGTGATGGGCATTAAGCCGTTTGAACATTTGGGGGAATTATCTGATTACGTTTTTTTTCTCTGTGTTTCCCCCCTCCCCCACTCGCAGGAAACAGCACAGCGGCTCTGAGCTGGAGTACACAGAGAAGCTGCAGCAGTACAGTAAGTTCTGCATGCGAACGCTTGGCGCTTGACTCGGCGCGTGTGCATGAGCGCGCGTGTGGGTGGAAATGTGATCCCTGAGAGCCGTTCACCCGCTTCAGATTCAATCAATTACCCCAACATCACCTGACTGGGGCACGGCAGCCGGGTGTTTTTTTTTTGTGTTTCCTTTTTTTCCGCATTTGTCCGACAGAAGTCACGGCCCGGCTCGGGTCTGTGTGGAATAAAAGCGGCGAAACCCAGTCAGCAAACAAACAGAAACGCGCCAACAGATTGTCAAGCGCTGCCCTTTGGTTCAAAGCCCAAAGGAGATCAGTGTGATGGAAGCAGTTGTACTGCCGTAATCAAAATGTTTAATATATTAACATAGTATATTCATTTAATATTTCTGGGTATATGTACTAAATATCCATTTCCAATGTATAATATGCTGTAATGTTTCGTTAATGCATCCGCATGGGCTGCTGTATGTAAACACTATGCAAATACATTTGAATTCTGATATTTGGATTGTAATTATTGTCGTTCTGTGCCTCAGTTTCTCCCGGGATGAAGGTGTACATCGACCCCTTTACCTACGAGGACCCCAACGAAGCCGTCCACGAGTTTGCCAAAGAAATAGACATCTCCTGTGTCAAGATAGAGGAGGTGATCGGCGCAGGTAAGGGAGAGAAACACTTTTTTCTCGTTCTCGAAGACAATCAGAAATCACGCCTGGTTCCTCCGTTTCCGTTTCCACTGTTATGGTAATGCTTTGTTTTTACAGGAAGGCATCTTCAAACCCAATCTCTTCTCGTGTGAAAAAAGTATCTGTGTGAGGAAGAGAGTGTGATATGTTTTAGATTGAAGAGGGAGGGAGGGAGGGAGGGAGGGAGGGAGGGAGGGGGGGGGGGGGAAGAAAGAAAGAAGGAATGGGAGCCATATTTTGTGTCGCCCCCACACCCCCCGAAGACAGGCTGTCTTCTGTGTCTTCTTACTGTAAGAGCTTGTTGTGTCCTGGCTTAACCTCAAGTGACAAACTGTCCCTGCTTGCTCATCCCCCCCCAACCTTTCTCTCTACTGTCTCTCTCTGTTTCTGTCTCTCCGTTTTCCAAACCTCCCTCACTCTCTCACACTATCTCTCTGTCTCTGTCTCTGTCTCTGTCTCTGTCTCTCTCTCTCTCTCTCTCTCTCTCTCTCTCTCTCTCTCTCTCTCTCTCTCTCTCTATCCCTTTCTCTCTATCCCTTTCTCTCTATCTCTCTCTCTCTCTCTCTCTCTCTCTCTCTCTCTCTCTCGCGCGCGCTTGTTTCCTCTCTCTCTTTCGGTCTCTCTTGGCCTCTCTCTGTGTTCACACACACACACACACACACACACACTTTCAGTCTCTCTTTCAGGCACACTACGCAAAACACCCAAGTTCCTCACCCGCCCCCTCTCCCCCACCACCGCCCCACGGCTGCATGGTCGCTCCAGGCCAGCCTCCCCCTCCCCCTCCTCCTTCTCCCCCAGCATCCTAGACCCTTGACCTCCTGCTCCTCCGCCACTCCTCCTGCTCCTCCTCCTCCGTCACTCCTCCTCTCTCTCAGGATGAAATCCTTCCTGTGCTCCCACACTCTGGAATCCTGATTTTTCTCCTTTGAGCAAACCAGTAATGTCCCCCCCCTCCCTCCTCTCCCCCACTCTCCCTCCCTCCTCTCTTTCTCCACCCGTCTCTCCCTCCCACTCTCCCCACCGCCACTCTCCCACCCCACTCTCCCTCCCACCCACCCCCCCACTATCCCTCTTTCCCTCCACCACCCTTCCCAATTCATCCTCCCACACCCACTCCCACTCCTCCCCCCACCCCCCACCCACCCCACTGTCTCACTCTGCCTCCCCACCCCTGAATCCCATCACCCCTACCCTACCACCCCTACCTCCCCCTACTCCCCCCCACCCCCTCTCTCTCTCTCTCTCTCTCTCTCTCTCTCTCTCCAACTCCAGGGGAGTTCGGGGAGGTTTGCCGCGGGAGGCTGAAGCAGGCGAGTCGCAGGGAGGCGGTGGTCGCCATCAAGACGCTGAAGGCGGGATACACGGAGCGCCAGAGGCGGGACTTCCTGGCGGAGGCGTCCATCATGGGCCAGTTCGACCACCCCAACGTGATCCGGCTGGAGGGGGTGCTGACGCGCAGCTGCCCCGTCCTCATCATCACCGAGTTCATGGAGAACGGCGCGCTGGACTCCTTCCTCAGGGTGAGTTACATGTGGCACTGCACTATAATAATACAAAAAAAGGTTTAAAAAAAAAAAGGAAGGAAAAATAACCCAAAAAATAATTATCTATATGTATTATTGTTTGAATTTTTTTTAACTTATTCTCATTTTTTTGGACACTTTATTTATGATTTTTCAGATTACAATTGACAATCATTTCTTTGTCTTTTGAATATTTTTTTATATATATTTGATGGTTTTATCAACGGAAAGAAGGAAGGTGTACTGACATGAGTGATGGACTGACATGTTTTAGGAGCGCAGGTCTGAATGAATCCTACGTAGGCGTATTATTGTATCTATGTGGTCAGCACACTGAGACACAATGAGATGTACTTTAATTAATCCCCAGATGGGATCCCATTCGGCTGTCACAGCAAAAATACCGGACAGTAAGAGGAATTAATCGGTTATAAAATGCGAATAAAAACCAAACAAAAAATGTACGGACAATATCCTCCCCACACACACACTTCTACAGGGCTGTGACGTACACCTGCGTGCGCCTCACACCCACTCCTGCGTGTGTGTGTGTGTGTGTGACAACCTCCAACCAGCAGTCGGACTCAGGGGGTTCAGCCATTGACTTCTAAAGATTAAATGTGCAATATGGCACCGGGTAGCGACGTGCACAGCTCCTCACTTTGACACCCCTGATAGCGATAGTGACGGCAGGCTTCCCTGTCAGCAGCCCCTGTGTTGGTTTTTTAGAGAAGCACTTTGTGTGTATGGGGAGACTGTAGTGTACTGACTGACTGGCTGGTTTTTAGCAGTCGAAAAACTGCAAAAGCGTTACGCTGATGAACGGTAATGTACAGCGGAGCGAGGAGAGGAGGCGAGGGAAACTGAAGGGGTTGAGAGGGTTGGGGCCGTTTCTCTGTTGTTTCTCTTACTGCAGTAGAGACTGGTGGTGGTGGTGGTGGTGGTGGTGGTGGTGGTGGTGGTGGGGGCGAGGGTTAGTTACTCCTCACTGATGCCACACTCCTATCTCTACCACCACAAGGCTTGCGGGCGGTGGCACTGTAGATGCTGTTCTGTCTGACAGACCAGCTTCCTATCTACCCATCTACCCTTCCCCTCCATGCGCCACGCACTTCCAGAATGGCCCAGAGAGGAGAAGCACTCACTGACCATGATATGAGATGAATGCATTGCTGAGACTTTAGACAGCAGCGAGCGTTTCAGGTCCTTCTCCATCGCTCACTTCCTGGTCGGGCCGTAGCTTGGCCATCACGGTCCTTTTCAGCCGAGCTTCCTGGTGGGTCTGCATTTGGCTTCAGGCGGCTGCTCAAGCAGATAGCTGGCTGGGACATTTAAATGATGTGTGTGTGTGTGCCTGTGTTATATATGGACTAGGTGAGGGGGGCGTGGCAGCCCCCCCTCTCCCAGTCCACATACCACATATCCATGATGCAATGCCCATTGCCACCAGCAAGGAATGGGGAACTTGCTATGAATCATGGCATTGATTGTACATCCTGCCATCGCAACGTGTATGTGTGTCTCTCTCTCTCTCTCTCTCTCTCTCTCTCTCTCTCTCTCTCTCCTTCTTTCTTTCTTCTTTCTTTCTTTCTTTCTTTCTTTCTTTCTTTCTTTCTTGATGAGAGACTCAAAAAAGGGATTGATTAAGTCTCAACACTGTATTTTTTTTGCCATCCTGGAACTAAAAACTGCTAAGACAGCTAAAAAAAAAAGATTTTCAAGGTACTTTAAGCAGGGGGAAAATGGAGGAAATTGTTCAGTGCAAGCTTCGTAATTGTGGATTTACATCCAAAGGACTAGTATGAATTTGGCCAACTGTTATCAGTTCGCAGTTAGTTGTGTGTCTCTTATTTTTACCCACACTCACACACACACTCCTCCATAATGTTAAGACAGCTCAGCCGTCCTACGCGTGACTACCAGATAAAAAGCTCTTGTTGTCTCAGCTTTTATATCGGATGCTGTTTGGTTGATTCCTCATCTTGATTGTCAAGTGCTTTAAAATGTAAAACAGGCTTAGCTGCGACCTTCCCCTCGAATCATATCTAAAAAAAAAATCAGCTGACAGGCCACTGTTGCAAATCTCTGTTTCTAAAAATAGAAGAAAAGATATAGTTTATGAAAAAAAAAGGGAAAGAAATCCACTCCTGGCAGAACTTCTTGAAAATTTCACACGCGGGCGACTTTGTCGACTCTGCATTTGAAGCGGGGGGGGAAAAAAAAAAAGTACTAAAGGACTTCTAGTTCTGTTCACTGA
>JAOPHQ010002402.1:27500-37500 GCA_030340625.1 Merluccius polli | reverse complement strand
CTCCACACACTCAGTGGAATACCAGGTCTGCACCGGGCTACTGCAGAGCTCAGCCGCGCGCTGATAGCAATAAAGCAAGGAGACAATAAATAACAAATAAATAAATAAATAAACAAATAAACCAAAAGACAGTATTGAACGTACGGGCTCAGAGGTGGAGGAAGGTGGAGGGAAACACAGGGAAACATCAAAGTAGAACACTTTTATTGCTTTTAATGCGCATTGCCGCATAAGCGCCACTCAATAAGGAACAGAGTCAACAAACGGCGGGCAGAGGAGGCCAGCATAGCGACTAGAGGAGGACAAGTACAAAATAGGAGATGGCTGTAGTCTCTATTCGGGGGAACGCTAAACAATTAGCGGCTTAGCGTTCCCCCGAATAGCATTTGCCCATATGTACAGTATATTGTACAGCACAATAACCTCAGCGCTGTATGTATTATATATACCGGTAGTAATGCGACTTCAATTAGAGACATCCCACATCCCAATTTCAAGTGGGTAAGTTGACTTTCTGCTTAAGTAGACGCCTCTGCCGACTGCGGTGTCTCCAGGCCTGCATGCATCCAGCAGCCGCGCAGCTCCGCCGCTGGATTATAATTCGTTTTTTAGATTAGAGATTTAGATTAGCCCCCGATTCTATTTGTTTTATTTCAAAACATATATATCAAAGGTATCATAGGTGCCCCCCACTGTGCCCCCTTCGATTGGTACATTGTCATTATTGTCATTGGAGAAATATTGTGGAAAATTACTGACGGCAAGATAGTGTAGGAAGAATAAAAAACCCATGATGCTGTAGGAGGCATTAGCTCATGAATGGCTTTAGACTATATGTAGAAAGAATAAAAGAAAAATAGTAACAAGTGACTTAATACTAGAAAGGCAACAGTATTATGAAACCCAGATGATGGGATGGCTACAATTTTCAGACGGAAAACTGTATTGGTGCTAATTAATGCCCAAAAATGTTGGTGCTCGCATGCTATTTCTTGTTATGTTATATTATTATACCATTATTTTATGTTATATTGTTATACCACTGTATGAGACCATTTCTGTTGGAAAGCACCAGAGCCCTACTGGAATCAGTGATCACACTAAAACCTCAGCACCGCACATCCGCACCGTGCACGCGCACATCCGCACCGTGCACACACACATCAGCACCGCGCACACACACATCAGCACCGTGCACACGCACATCAGCACCGTGCACACGGACATCAGCACCGTGCACACGCACATCAGCACCGCGCACACGCACATCAGCACCGCGCACACGCACATCAGGCACCGTGCACACACACATCAGCACCGTGCACACGCACATCCACATACTGCATCTCACGCAATACAGCACCGCTGCTCGAAAAAATCGTCGAGGAAACACTGAACTGTGTCTCCTGTGTCTGAACCGAAAAAAAATGACAGTGTGTCACAGCAAATGTGTATCAATGTCATCCTAAGGAGAGTTGCGGGAACAAAATGTGAAACGGATATGATGACCCGGGGTAAACATGTGATGTGAGATGTGATGATACGACTGCAAGCTCATAGAATCTGTATTTTTAGGGGAGATAATTCCCTTCTGCCCTAATAAAGACAAAAACACTTAACATTATGCAACCATTTCAACTTAGCATATCCTATTAGCATATTCCATTAGCATATAACATGCACACAAACGTTTCCCATTGATCTGTGTCTGTCGTTCAATTACGACGTCCAGTTGTTTTTCAGGGTCAATTCGAGGGCATAAATATTGATTGAATATGAATATTGATTAACAAATCAATATCGCAATATGTTTCCATTGCCGTCTATTTTATCCAGGGCTGTATATATATATATATATATATATATATATATATATATATATATATATATATATATATATATGTATTGAATTTGATGTATTTTTCCAATTATTTATTTAATTTGATGTGTTTTTTATTGTTTATTTAATTGTATGTATTTGTTGATTGAATTAATTCATTTTAGTTCTGTACATATATTTTTAATATAATTTGTATATACATTCTTTATATAGTTTATATTAAAAAAATAAAAATGTGTTTATTTCATTTTATACTTCTACAAGCATTGCCACAACCCCCCCCCCCCCCCCAATAAGAACATCATCATCCATCACTTACGGTATATTAATTGAATGACCCCCCCCCCCCCCCCCAGGTGATGACGGCGGTGGAGCAGGACTACCGGCTGCCCCCGCCCATGGACTGTCCCATGGTGCTGCACCAGCTGATGCTGGAGTGCTGGGTGAAGGAGCGCAACCTGAGGCCAAAGTTCTGCCGCATCGTCGGCACGCTGGATAAGCTGCTGCGCAACGCCGCCAGTCTCAAGGTGGTCACCAGCAACCAATGCGGGTGAGGCATTCATGTACTACTAGATGACACCACTTCCTGGTTTTTATTATCCATTAGTTGTGATACAGTGTGGCGTTCATGTACTACTACTACCATCACTTCCTGGTTTTTATTATCTATTAGTTGTGATACAGTGTGGCGTTCATGTACTACTACTACCACCACTTCCTGGTTTTTATGATCTATTAGTTGTGATAGGGTGAGGCATTAAGGTACTACTACTACCACCACATGGTTTTTATTATCTATTCATGTGCTACTACCATCACTTCCTGGTTTTTATTATCCATTAGTTGTGATACAGTGTGGCGTTCATGTACTACTACTACCCCCACTTCCTGGTTTTTATTATCCATTAGTTGTGATACAGTGTGGCGTTCATGTACTACTACTACCCCCACTTCCTGGTTTTTATTATCCATTAGTTGTGATATAGTGTGGCGTTCATGTACTACTACTACTACTACTACTACCATCACTTCCTGGTTGAATTATCTATTCATGTACTAGGCTACTACTACTACTAGCTACTACTCCTACTTCCTGTTTTATATTGTCTATTCATTGTGATAGGGTGAGGCGTTCATGTACTACTACTACCACGACCACTTCCTGGTTTTGTGGAGGTTTTTTATTAATATATAGGCTATTTGTTGTGATGGGGATTGTTTTTGGAATGGGTCACATGGGTCTCTTCGTTCGTGCATTTTTGCATGTTTTTTAATCTCTCTGTACGGCACTTTAGTCAGACAGATGATGAGATTGATAGATGGATGGACACATGGATGGATGGGCGGATGGAAGGAGAGGATGGAAGGAGAGACAGACAATTGCACAAGAAAATCATGATAGACGTCAGATAGATTAAGGCGCTGTTTTAGATGTTTGTTTTTTGTTGTTGTTTTTTGGCAGGTGCTGATTATGAGTTGGGTTAGATGTTGGCAGCGTAGTAATAACGGCTGAGATACATTGAAGTGCACTGTCTGCACAAAAGATAGCATGTGCGACATCAGTTATTTCAGCTATTCATAGGCTATTATCTGTCACTGACGGCGCTTTTAACTTCTTAATGCGCTCTACTGAGACGTCTTCGCTGGAATATGGCTCGGCCTTTGTCCTGTTCCTGCTCTTTGTCTATTTTGAGGAAAGTAGAGTGATGGTTTACTTATTTGGCTGCGTCGGATGTGATGCTTGAAAACATAAAATGATTCAAGCACTTTTCCCCACCTCAAGCCGCTGTTGACGGTTTGTTTGTTCTGATTTCCGATATCTTGGCATCTCATCGCAAAAAAAAACCTGGATTAGACGCGGGTTACAGGATTTATCTCCATCTCTTTGGTGATGTATAATGCATCAAATCCACCGCCACTCCACACTCCTGTCGTGCCGTAATGTCCCATTTCCCAGAGACGACAAAAAGAGCAGAATTCACACACACACTTCATCTTAGTTATCACTATAGCACCGAGGACCAGCACACGCACACACACACACACACATACACGCACACACACACACACACACACACACACACACACACACACACACACACACACACAACCCCCAGGGTGATCTCCATGCCAGGATCCAGGGGCTCACTGCAGCTAATTGTGTGCAGAAATGTAGAGGCTGACCTGGGTTTAATCCCCTATGCACTTGGCTGGCTGCTGGCTGCTGGATGCTGGCTGCTGGATCCCGGACAGACAGCCGCCAGAAGTGCGGCTGTAGGCGAGGAGGAGGTGATGAAGTGTGAGTAATAGGGGAGAGTGACGAGGAGCTAAAGGAGAGGAATGTGTTTAATTAGCTTGCTAATGAGCTTGCTAATGCATCAGGGAGGACGCGCCCTGCGCCGCTATTATGAGGCGGATGAGACGGGGTGTGTTGTTGCGCACATGTGTGTGCGTGTGTTTGCACGTGCCGTGCATTGCAGGTGTTTGAATGCATGCACAGCTATTTGTGTGCACGTTTGTGTGTGTGTGTGTGGGGGTTTTTTTTTGTGCGCACAGGCCTGCACAAAAAAAAAGGTGTTGCAGTGTGTGTGTATGTGTGTGTGTGCATTTTTGTTGTATTTTGATGACATGGCAATGATTCATTCATGGCCTCATTGGGATGCGAAGGTAAGAGATGTATTGAAGTGAAGCTCGAGAGAGAGAGAGAGAGAGAGAGAGAGAGAGAGAGAGACACACACACACAAAAAGACAGAGAGTCTTGAGCGAGAGAGAGGGAGAGAAAGTCTTTGTTGTCATAGCATGATGAAGGGTGTGTCGTTTCGTGCTGGTGGTGCTGAGCCGCTGTGTGTGTGTGTAATGTTGATGTGTGTTTGTGTGTGTGTTGGTGTCTCTATGTTGGTGCGCGTGTGTGTGTGTATGTGTATGTGTGTATATGTAGATTTGTGTGTATGTGTGTTGGCATGTGTATGTTGGTGGTTGTGTGTATGTATGAGTGTGTGTGTGTGTGTAATTGTGTGTGTGTGTGTGTTGGTGTGTGTGTGTGTGTTAGTGTGTATATGTTGGTTTTTGTGTGTGTGTGTGTGTGTGTGTTTATCACCGCTGTTTCTCAAGTGGCCCTGGATGCTCAGTGATGCTGAGGCTGATAGGGCGTGGAGGAAGCTATGCTGAGCCGATATGAGACGCCCCACTATCTCTATAAAGTATATTCAGCCTGCGAGTGCCTTAAAGACAAGGACACAGGGCTCCTGGAACAGAGGACACACTCAGACGCTTGTCGAGATAGCTAAGGATATATAGACAAGCCGCTTTTATTAGAAAAATCCTCCGAATGATGAATTGGGGTTTGGCTCCGAGGATCAATTGGACCGCGAAACACTGTGATTTCTTGCTATTGCGTGGGACCCCTGTCTGGTCAAATCAAATGTTTTCCCATCTTTTCTGCTTATTATCTCATGTTTATCTGCTGTTTATTTGGAGCAATTTCGGTGTGAAAATGTTGTTTGGTGGAAAATTACCCTGGAACCGGTCGCTGTGGGTCAGGCTGTATTGTTTATTTGGCTCCAGCTGTGTATGTGCTCGTGTGTGTCGTCCATGCGTGTGACCACCCCCCCCCCCCCCCCCCGCCCCCATGTGTGCCCGTATCGACAGGGACCTGCTGCAGGTGGGGGGGACTCTGCCCGGCCACCACAGGAAGAGTCCCGACGAGGGGAGCCAGGAGATCGTCCGGCAGCAGATGAGCCAAACCCTCCCCATCAGAGTGTGAGCCGACGCCCCGGCCGAAGGAGCCAGGAGAGTCCAGAGGATCCACCGATGCGGCCTCCAGACAAAACGGGAAGCAAAGAAACCTGGAGGATAATACCTAGAAACTCTTTCACGTCAAGAGCTCGGTGTGTACAAACGAAGAAGAGAAAAAAAAAAAGATCGGGAAAGGAAGGAACTTCCCCATCGCAGGAAGGAAACCGCTTTGAATGTTTTTTTTCCGCGAGCTCGGCGAGCGGATTTACGACCGTCCGCCCAAGTGACTTCCAGCAAACGTAACCTTTGCAGTAACGTGTTCATTATTTGACACTTGTGGATTTGTGAAAATGTCTGTTGAGCGAAGGCCAAGCTCTCTAGCGTCCCTCTTCTTCCTTCTCAGGTTATGTTTGCATGTCTTGCATGGTTTTATTTTTTCGCCGCTTTTTTCTGACTTTTTTGCCGATCAAAATAAAGTCTACCTGTGACTTGCCTCTGTGGTCACCGTTGGGGGGGGGGGGGGGGCAGGGGGGGGGGGGGGAGGCAGACTTAAATGTACAGAATGTTATAACAGTGCCAAGATGAAGAACTGTTGCCTAACTGTAACAGAGAGCGAGAGAGAGAGAGACGGACAGAGAGATGGAGAGCTTGACCTCTGATCCGGAACAAGCTCTGCTCTTTCTTTACGCTGTAAAGAACTTCTTTTTTTTTTTCCCTCCCGTCTTTTTTTTTAAAAATCATCTGCGCTCTCTTAAATGTCATCTTCCATGTGGATTGTGGAGACTTTGAAATGTGACAGCTCTGTAAAAAAAAAAAAGAGAAAAAAAAAGAAAAAGTAGTCTTCTACAAATGATCCTTATCCTTATAGGCTGTAAAACGGGTTCAGTGACTGAGAGACGGAGCCGAACCGGCACTGTGCAGGAGACGCCACGGAAACTTCACAAAATGGCTACCTTCCATGAAAAAAACAAGTACAAGTGTAAAGATTTTTTTTTTTTACCCTAACAGTTGCTTTGACGCTGTTCCCTGTATGGGATTTAAAACGGACGATTTCCAAGTATTATTTTATTCATATATGCATTGTTTTGAATGCTTAGGTTATTACCATGGCGAGGCAGTATTCAGTGTTTTTTTTTTAATAGGTACCGGGGCTTATCTTTTTTTTATGCTTATTTTATGTTTCACACATCGATACACAATACATTCATAAATAAAATACATGATCGAGTGTGCTGCCCCGGCAGGATAGAGAAAACATGAAAGTGCCGAAGCTAGCGTACTATATATCGAGATTTACGCACTCTTTTTCTTTCTTTCTTCTCAGACGTCGTCCCGCGTCGTTGTGCATTTACTGCGGCCGACGCTCCGCAGATCATTGGGAATTACGAAGGTCCGATATCCAGATGAGGATAACTTAGCGACCTTAATATTTAGCCGACCCACATGACGTCGTTACTGTAGTCCGAAAACAGAATTTGTCCTGGCATGTACTTCCTTGTTTTTAAGCACGCCAGCTCTCGACGCGACTCCAAAGGACCGGGGGTTGTTTCTGATCTGCGTACGCTGTATTTGTATTAGGTCAGCTAGGGGCTCAGAACCGGGCAGAACCGGGCAGAACCGGACTCTTAAAGCCTCTCACGAAAACACCCTCTTGTTTGTGTCATGTGGGGGAGGGGGTAGGGGGAGGGGGGGTGGGGGGGAGAAACGATCACAAAGAAAGTACATGTGTATCTATTAGGGCAGACAATTTCCCCTGCAGTCCTGTGCAATTAAAAAGGTGTATTAGGTTGTAAAATAAAAAAGGAAAGGAAGAAGGAACTAGAACAAAAATAGGCATTTCTCTTTCAGTATTTTTACGATAATCATATGCAAATAAATTATTAAACTCTGATCTTGAATTCTCTTTGATTTCTCTCCGGGTTTACTGGGACGAGTTTTCCAGCAGGTCTTCTTTAGGTCCATCTGGGTGGGGAGAGATGGAAGAAATATCAAGTGTATTACGACCTCGCAGAGAACATCAGCAGCTTTGGATGGTCCTCATTAAGTTATAAAAATGAATCAGAGCCGTACACACACACACACACACACACACACAGTGTACCAATTAGTGCGATAAAACTCTTCCTGGGATCTGTGGAAAAGGGGGGGGGGGGGGGGGTTAATCTGGTTTCACACCAAGTGCCACCGAGTGGCAACGGGGAAAACCAAACACAAATCACCATCGCGACGCTCTCAACAACCCGCGCTGAATTGGTTTATTTTTAATTTGCTGAAGTATAGTGTACCACCTTCATTTTTTTTTTGCATAAAACCAAGTGTTGACTCTTCATCGGCCAACACTGTCCTTTAACAAGCAAGTAGATGATGAAGATACATGTTAATATATGCAGGAGGTAGCAAGTAGCTTCATGCGGTATGTCAGGCTAACGCTGTCGACGAGCGCCGCCGAATGGATGATGGAGTCGTAATTGGCTTCAGAATGATGTCACGGCTCTAAAACAAAGAGAAGGAGACAGGGATGAAACTATGAAAGCACGTTGTGTGTAGTTTGGGACGAGTCCACCACCCGAGTTCAATAAAACAAACGCGTTATTGGACGTCTCATGATACGTTACAGGGCCTATTTATTGGGATCCGGGTGAAACCTGGAGGAGGTCTCCTGGCTCGGCGTTCGGCGAGGAAGATAACCGGTGGCGTTCATTTCCCGCCGCGATCTCAGGCCACAATTTCCCCCCCTAGAAATATACTTATTTTCCCTCCTGTCTACTTATCAGAATGAAAGATGGCAGCAGACCTCCAGGAAAATATCTCCTTTTCATCACGGAGACCATTAAGTAATGAGAAGTAAAACCGAGACAGCTCAGGCGTGGATTTTAATGAGCGCCGGTTGACACGGCGAAGGGAGAGAAGAAAAATCCCCCAAACCTGGAGGAGTTTCCACACAGCCAGACCGGCGGTTAATGTTGGGCTTTTTTTAAAATTTGTGCGTGTTAGCTAGTAGCTTAGCGACGGTTACACAACCGGTAGTTTATCGTCGAAATCCTGACGTCGCCGCGATGATCCCCGTGATTAGGACCAGATTAACCACAAGCAGACGTTTAGATGTGTCACACGCGCGTCGCACCGTCCGACGAAGGCAAGACGCACACACGCACACACACACACACACACTTGCACACACAATCGCGCACACAGGCAAACACACACAGGCTATAGCGACACACGCACACTGGCAGATTGGCAGTGATTTGTCAGATTTAGCTGCACATGCTTGTGTACCCTCGCCCCCCCCCAGTCTAAATGCAGCAGCCACTTCCCTTACAAGCTCAAAGCACTCATTTGCCATCCTGTCCAAAGCAAGTTTAATGCCTCCAATTACAGAGGCTCTGCAAGCAGGCAGATTTGGAAGTGGGAAGGCTTGGCAGGAGAGGTTGCTACGCATCAGGGCCTTTTAACAGAGTAGTGATTTGCTACCGGTGTAGCTGCCTGTGCGTGCTGCTGCACTCATCAATGGAAAAATACCCACTTCATGGACGGCGAAAAAAGCAAGCGGCACCGGGCGCTCTGCTGAAAACCGGCAGCGGGGAGACAGCCAAAGCCGGGCTTTTGGGTTGCTTAGCGGGATTTCACACAGCGGAGGAATCTCTGCACCACTGCAGCGCCTCTTGGCACACCTTAAACGTTTAAAACCGAAGCGACGCCGAAATGCCGCGTGTGTTCGGCTGCCGCAGGCCCTGTATTCATCTGTGGATCTGAAAGGGAATGATTTGAGAGAGTTCACCGTGACGCGCACACACACACACACACACACACGCCTCCAAACAATACACCGGTGCAAGACGCCGTCTGATGTACAGCGTGTGGTACATCCGTAGTAAAACGTGTGTAAGACGTACACTAGGTCTTACTGCGACGTAGTATCGCCTACACACCACGCAGCCTTCCTCGTCCTCAAAGGACAGTCCCGTCTTTAATGTAAATCGGAAAGTTTAAATGGTAATTACAGTACAGAGGCTCTCAGTATACAGAAGCCGGCGGTGATCAATAAAACACATCAGCAGTTGATCACAGCGCGGACCGATTGGGCGGTATGCCTACCGATTTGCTGTTGGATTTGTTAAAGCCATTGTTTTTTTTTTGGTGTTTTTTTCATCCAAAGGTCACCTTCAAGGGATAACAATTGGATTTTTCCCCCCTGAAATTATAATCAGCAAAATTATCGTGATTGAACATGCTTGGTAACGGCTTGTTAATGCGTCCCCCTTTTTCACACAGTTATAGATAGAAAGATAGAAAGATAGATAATAGATATTGATCCGTGAGTATTCTGCCTGCATCGATGCTGATCAGGCGTGTGGATTAAAGGACTCTGGACCTGTTTTTCATGTCCATTTCCCTGTTTACAAATCCCAATTACTGGTTTAT
>JAOPHQ010002402.1:0-22500 GCA_030340625.1 Merluccius polli | reverse complement strand
TAGAGAGAGAGAGAGAGAGAGAGAGAGAGAGAGAGAGAGAGAGAGAGAGAGAGAGAGAAAAGAGAGAAAGAGGGAGGGAGAGAGAGGGGAGTTGCAGCTTAAACTCCACGGCGCTCTTTCATACCACTCATCGCTGCCCAAAACTGTAACCATGGCAACAGTGCGGAGCAGGCGAGTGATAAGAGCGCTAGGGCTCTGGGTGAGGGTGGGGGAGGAGGATGGGAGGGAGGGAGGGGGATGGGGGAGGTGGTGGATGAAAGGGTTGACAGATCATTTTCGGAGAAGCCTGACCCCTTCTATCGAAAAGACCGACCGTCTTGTCTGCTAAATGAATGGCGAACACAGATGGTGTGTTGACTTGGTCTGGGACACTCTCTCTTTCTCTGTCTCCCTCTGTCTCTCTCTCTGTCCCTCTCTCTCTCTCTCTCTCTCTCTCTCTCTCTCTCTCTCTCTCTCTCTCTCTCTCTCTCTCTCTCTCTCTCTCTCTCTCTCTCTCTCTCTCTCTCTCTCTCTCTCTCTCTCTCTCTCTCTCTCTCTCTCTCTGTCCCTCTCTCTCTCTGTCCCTCTCTCTCTCGCCCTCACTATCTCCATTTCTCTCTCTTTGTGGGGGCAATTTGACACGGATCCCAACACACTGCGTTGACTTCAGACACTAGTGAGCTTGCTAACGTCTTGTAAATGTCTGTGACTATGCTCGTGTGTGTGTGTGTGTGTGTGTGTGTGTGTGTGTGTGTGTGTGTGTGTGTGTGTGTGTTGTGTGTGTGTGTGTGTGTGTGTGTGTGTGCGTACGTGCGCACATGTGTGTGTGTGCACATGTGTGGATCACTTTGCCCCTCGCTATTTGGACAGCCGATTAAAGTACATTAAACACGAAGTGAAGTTTGAAGTGAAGAAATGCCGCATATAGGGCAACAAATGGACTGATCATCTATAATTCTGTCTCGGTTTGTTCTCCCTGCGAAACACATATTCGGGGTAAACATGTCAGAAACACTGAAAAAATAATTGTAGCAAATTCCTAAAGCCACGGGGATTTATGCATGTTCTCCCTTACTCCCCAAACACGGTGCCAGAAAACAATGCTAGAGATGGTGGTGGAGAGAGATAGAGAGGAGATGAAGAAAGAGACAGGGAGAGAGAGAGAGAGAGAGAGAGAGAGGGAGAGAGAGAGAGAGGGAGAGAGAGAGAGGGAGAGAGAGAGAGAGAGAGAGAAGAGATGAAGAGAGAGAGAGAGTAGAAACTAGAAGGGCCTGCAGTATGATTCGACACACAACGTTACACTTTTAGGTGCTTCTGATTCAAGCGGAGTGTACTTAATTACCAAATATAAAAAAATTAAATAATAATTTAAAAAAAAAGACGGCCACTAATTGATGCCAAGAAGATGCGCAGCTCTGGGCGCACACAGCCAACAGCTCAGGACCCAGGAGCTGTCCGGTCTCTCTGATCCTCCTCAGCTCCTCCTGGTCCCTCCCACAGCGGAGCCGGATAGCAGCGGCTTGTTAGGACACACACACACATTTATAAGCATAATGGAAAACTGTGGGAAACGGGACTCGGTTCCAGAGAAGAAGAAGAAGAAGAAGAAGAAGAAGAAGAAGGGCTTTGGCTCTAACTCGACATGAAGTTGCTTCGCTCTCTGGCACTTCAAATTCCCCTTTCTATGACTTTTTAATGACGCATTATGAGCAGCGTGTGAAACCTAAAAATGTGAGAATTGTTGTGTCAGGGGATATATTTGAATTAGGCCCGTTTAATTTTGTGACATTTCCAATGTGCGCCGTGTCTACGAATGAATAACGGATGTTTGTACTTTGCTGAAATTGCGAAAAAAGTTTAACACGGTTTTAATGAGAGCGTTTTACTTACTACACGTTGAGGAAAAATCTCCAATCAAAGAACAAAATTAGAAGCAATTAAGAGCAACACATTTGTTTGTGTCCAGTCGTACTCCGTTGGCATAATGCTGCACCCGCCTGCAGGATGCAAACTCATTTAATGATGGACGAGACGTATCGTGCACCTAAATACCCAAACCGAATTAAACATCTCAAACCAATTTATTTCAGCTTCTACTTTGTGCATTTCATGGCTTGTTCTCCCTTCCCTGCTTTCCAGCCGGTTCACAGTTGAGGGGTGGGCCGGTGGTGGAGCAGTAGGTGGTTCAGTACACAGTTGGTCGTAGTTAATGATGTCTCGCCTGCAGACTTTCTAGAGCCACGGCTGCCAAGCGGCGCCCCCCCCCCCACAGACAGAGCATCTCTGCTCAGCAAAAAACTATTTGAACTATATTAAATAGGTCAGCAGCGGCAGCACAGCCCGAGAAGCGTAATGGGGATGCCATTTGTCTGAATAATGTTCATAATGATTTGAATTGTCAGTTCATATAATAATAAAGACATAGGCAAGTAGACAGTAGATAGAAAGATACACAGACAGACGGATAGACAGACAGACAGACAGATAGATAATAGATAGATAGGCAGTTAGATAGATAGATAGATAGATAGATAGATAGATAGATAGATAGATAATAGATATAGATAGATAGATAGATAGATAGATAGATAGATAGATAGATAATAGATATAGATAGATAGATAGATAGATAGATAGATAATATAGATAGATAGATAGATAGATAGATAGATAATAGATAGATAGGCAGATAAACGGACGGACAGAGACAGACAGACAGACAGACAGACAGACAGACAGACAGACAGACAGACAGACAGACAGACAGACAGATAGATAGATAGATAGATAGATAGATAGATAGATAGATAGATAGATAGATAGATAGATGGACAGACAGACAGACAGACAGACAGATAGACAGACAGACAGACAGACAGACAGACAGATAGACGGACGGACAGAGACAGACAGACAGACAGGCAGACAGATAGATAGATGCAGAGTGAGAGAGAGTAGTGGTAGTGGTCGGCACAAAGGGTGTGTACAGGGAGGGGAGGGTACTGGGACTGTGACAGACCAGTAGATGTGGGGATCAGTCCCAGGCAAGGGATGTTTGTCTTGGACTCTTCTACTGTAAGTGGGTGTGTCGTTGTAAGGGCCGTGACCTCGTGGTCGCCGTGACCCTCTGAACCCGATGTTTCTAAAGTACCAGCCGTATGGTCTGTATTGACAGCAGCACCGCAGGGCTGATGAATACAGTATAGACCCAGAGTCTTAATCTAATTCTGGACGTCTCCGCTCACGACTTTCTTATATTCAGGCTTCCTGTATTCATGGAGCCTTCAGGACAACTCCAACATTGATCTCCACAGTAATCAGAAAACAAGGCCGGGTGGAAATCACGTTACGGTTAAGGATACACCTTATTTGATTAGGAAAGGGAATTTCTTTCGTCTGGAACCGCGACTTGTGATTGGCTTGTTTTGACTTAGTTCATCTGTGTGTGATGCCAGGTCTTCTAGCGTCTCGTGGAAAGTCTACAGTGGTTTACGTATATATTTGCTCCTATATTTATTCATATGTCCCTACTTATATCTGGATGTTTTTTTGTCCGTTTTTTGTTGTGCCCATTCGTAACACGAGTCAGCGAGCCGCTGCCTATTAGCTCTCTCTGCGGAGAAGAGCCTGGTTTTATTATTTACTGTTGAGCTTGTGGTCCGGTCTAGAGCCGGATCTAGTATCCGGTACTGTATCCGGTTTATGCTGCAGTGTTATCATTCCCCCACAGAAATGCCAAATTGAGTCGAGTAGCTTAAATAGCAGTTAAAATAAAAACACGGACATACCAAACAAAGTATTCCAAGAAATACAAGTTGTTTTACTTCATTTTCTTTTCACGTCGGGGGTTTATGGGTAGGCCCTACTATGACGCCCCTGGATTCCCAGTGGGTTTATGGGTAGGCCCTACTATGACGCCCCTGGATTCCCAGTGGGTTTATGGGCAGGCCCTAGTATGACTCCCCTGGTTTCCCCAGAGGGTTTATGGGTAGGCCCTACTGTGACGCCCTTGGTTTCCCAGAGGGTTTATGGGTAGGCCCTGGTTTCCCCAGAGGGTTTATGGGTAGGCCCTACTACGACGCCCCTGGTTTCCCAGAGGGTTTATGGATAGGCCCTACTACGACGCCCCTGGTTTCCCAGAGGGTTTATGGGTAGGCCCTACTATGACAACCCTGGTTTCCCAGAGGGTTTATGGGTAGGCCCTACTATGACGCCCCTGGTTTCCCAGAGGGTTTATGGATAGGCCCCTACTATGACAACCCTGGTTTCCCAGAGGGTTTATGGGTAGGCCCTACTATGACGCCCCTGGTTTCCCAGAGGGTTTATGGATAGGCCCTACTATGACGCCCCTGGTTTCCCCAGAGGGTTTATAGCCCTACTATGACGCCCCTGGTTTCCCAGTGGGTTTATGGGTAGGCCCTACTATGACGCCCCTGGTTTCCCAGTGGGTTTATGGGCATGCCCTAGTATGACTCCCCTGGTTTCCCCAGAGGGTTTATGGGTAGGCCCCACTATGACGCCCCCTGGTTTCCCAGAGGGTTCATGGGTAGGCCCTACTATGACGCCCCTGGTTTCCCAGAGGGTTCATGGGTAGGCCCTACTATGACGCCCCTGGTTTCCCAGAGGGTTTATGGGTAGGCCCTAGTGGGACGCCCCTGGTTTCCGAGAAGAATATTTTTTTGGAGCACAGACCGTTTCTGTATCTGCTCTAGACCGGATCCCAGTAGCCCCAGACTACTGCCTGTAAAAGTGCCGCTGCAAAAAACTACATTATCCACAGTCCAACACGGTGTGATGTCAACTGCCGGTGTGCGCTTGTTTTCTATTCAAAGTTTATTATTAATATATTCAATGTGTCGCGTGTCCAAATTGCACCAAATTCGACAGTGCACCCCGGGTCCCGAGCGATACATCCGCCGAGCGCGAAGTGGATTCGACGAACGGCCGGTCGAGATAATCGGCAGACACACAGAGATTCCTGCCTTTACAGTTAGATGTGTAGTATGCTAAACCAACGAGACTACTACATGCACGACCTGAGTTAAACAAAGAAATACATACAATCCTCAATCTCCTAATCCCCTCGTACTTAACTGAACGCTGAACGTTCACTCGTATATCAGAAAACGTCTATTGGTCTACCGAGAACCAAGCTAAAGAATAAAACAATGGATAAAAGCTCAAGGGCGAGAACACGTTCAAACACAAGGTGAGCTCTGTATTTACTCAAGGCTTGCCAACACCAAGCTCATCTCTGTACCAGTGTGTCTTCAATTACCACAGCATCACTCCCCCTCCTTTCCGACACCACCGCCGCCACATCACCACCACCACCACCACCAGCACCACCGCCTGCCCTCCTCCTCCACAGCTCCTGCCAGATCTGCCATTGTTCATTTAAAGTAATGAGAGACGCCCAGACAGGAATAAAATAAGGTATGCAATCAGATTTTTTCTTCCTTCACCAAACCGGCGCTGCAAAAAATGATGAGATCCACGCTTGAGTGGTGCGGTGCTTCAACCCGGACCAAATGTTACGAACGCGGGCGCCAGCAGTGTGATGGGGGTGGTGGAGGTGGAGGTGGTGGTGGTGGTGGGGTTGCTGGGGGGGTTAACCTAGACATCTGTTCGCTCCCCTCTTCCCCTGCCGAGCAGGGAGGAGGAACACCGAGATGGCCAGCCGAGGCTCTCTCTCGCTTTCTCCCTCTCTCCCTTCCCCCCCCTCTCTCTATTTCTCTCTCTCTGTCTCTCCCTCTCTCACTTTCTCCCTCTCTCTCTCTCTCTCTATCCCCCTTTCCCTTCCTCTTTCTTTCTCTCTGTATGTAGCGGTATCTCTCTCCCCCTCTCACTCTCCCTCTCTCTCTCTCCCTCCCTCTCTCCACCGCCATGCCAACACATTTTGTCACTGTGGCCTCGGCCACTCCAAGCTCTAATGGAAAAACAGGTTCATGCGGTCATCGCCGCCACCGCCACACAAGTAACCACTAAACGCGTTACGACATGAACACGATAGTAGTGGTGGTGGCCTGGGAGCTGGTCAATGTGGCGCTGGAGAGAGAGAAAGAGATTTTTCCACGGCTAAAACAAATGTAATTTGTTTATTCACCATAGTCTAAATCAGTGTTTCTCAAAGTGTGTGGCATCCCAGGGGGAAAAGGGGGGGGGGGGACTAATATTTGGACGTCGGAATTTTTTTCTGCGGCGGAACCATAAACAAACCGCGCTACTGTAGCAACGGTGTTCAGGGGGGTATTGCACAAAACTAGGATAAAGAAATCCAGGATAATTGAGCAAGCGTGGCTTGAACTAGTCTGCTCGGCGCATCCTGGCTTAATCTGTTGCACGTTTGCCGAGCCAGGATAAAAAGGCGCAGCTATGTTAAGTCGGATGAAGATAGCGGGGATAAGCGCGTGTTCACGGCATACGTGAATAGACCTCACGATCGCTCACAGAATCACCGATCGGAACATGGATAAAAGTCGCGTTTCATACGTCACGGCCGCTGAACAGCTCCTTATTGGATACCCGACCCAACCCGACGGGACCCGACGGGACCCGACGGGACCCGACGGTACCCGAGGGGACCCGACAGGCCGGGTCGGGTTCGGACAGATATTTAGAAATTACGCTCGGGTTCGGGTCGGGCTCGGTCACGTCTGCACGATTTGACATTTGAAATTTAAAACAGCTTATTATGCATGGTAGCCAATGGGCCTGTTTCACATGTTGCAAAGGTTCGATTGTGTGATTAAAATACATTTTATAGGACATAAGCATGTTGCGCTCATCTGTTTGTTGACATTTCCAAATGCGCTGCAGTTGCATAATAAAGGCGGACTTTCATAAACACAAACGTAAATGTGTCATAGTATGAAAAAATATAGACTTTAACTGTGTTGGCCTGAGTAATAACACTTGAATCAATATAAAAAGACTGTTGCAATTGCAAACAGCCAACAGATTTAAATGAAATGAGCAATTACTATATATGTAATATTTTAATTCAGGATAATTGAAATGATGCAACATACTTAGAAAGACCATGCACAGAAAAAGAAACAGCACAGCAAAAGGAATGTTCATGATTTTGATATGTCAATAAAGTTAAACATGGCCTATTTTGTCACAATTTTGTTGGGGTGGGGGGAATGAAAATGTATCTTCCTCCAAAGGGGGGAATGACAGAAAAAGTTTGAGAACCACTGGTCTAAATTAAGGCTTTTCTTCAAAAGATGAAATGAAAGTCATGAAATTATCCAAATGTATGCCTATTAGGCTAATATTACGCTATTATAGGCTATTATTAAGATGATTATTATTATATTTTTTATTTGTTTTAAATTATTATTATTATTATTATTATTATTATTATTATTATAGGCTATTATTAGCCTAGTTAAGATGGCAGAGCAAGTTGAAGCCATAGCTTTGTGCATTGCTGCATTGTGTGTGCTGCTGAAAACTACACTAGGGCTTGGGATCGTGTCGCCACGCCGTTGTCACGCCGCATTGTCCGCCATTTTGGCAGCTCGATAAATACATACCCCAACATCTATGAATTGACATTGCAGTGCTTACTTTGGAGGTTTGCTATCTTTAATACGATGAAAACGGCTTCTGCTTACAACTCTGCTTTATTATTACGATATACATATACTGTATATCTATACATCATGTATCAATATGGTGTATCAATATGATACATATGATACACATTGTCTCACAAAGAGAACACTGAAATGATCTATCTATCTAAATAAATGATATAATTATCATCTGTGTAGATTAGTGTATAGCTGAGCAATATTTAGATAACAGATGGTGAAGAAAAACTTGAAGGCTAACTTAGGTTTAATGCCACACACGTTTGTTCGAATGACTGTTGACCTGCCGGCCAGCTTGTTTATTTGCTAATCCTGCACCCATCCATTTGTGAACTTACATGACCTTCGAGTGACTTATCATTTTTTAATTGCTTGCAAAAATAAGCACTTAACACCACATACAAGATACGCAAAAATATCAGTGCTGTTTAGAGGAGGGAGCCACTCTTCGTAGAGCCAAACCGTTCATTTGGCTTATTTTTCCCAAATACCGTTCCCTGGCTTCCTTCACCAACCTGTAGTTTCCCTTCTGTTTTGCTCATTCGTTTTGCATTGTTTTTAGTGTTTCCCATTCGGTGTGTAGCACTGCAGCAGCCAGAAGCAGTGTTTGTTTGTACTACAAACACAACGCCTACAGGACCCCCCACAAGGCAGCGCGACATGACGTTGATTCCCAAGCCCCATTGCTTTGTTATTAAGCATTTGGTTTCATATGAAGACCATCATTTCAAGCTGTTGTTTTATTATAAGTTTACAGTCAACCATAAAAGACTATCAGATCAGAACCCGCTAGATTCCCCTACACTCAAAGGCCTGGGGTGCTGACAGCATCCTAAATGAAATGATACAAATTTGACCTCAATAACTACCGTGAGATCTGTGTCAACAGCAACCTCGGAAAAATCATCTGTATGATCATCAACCACAAACCCGTACATTTCCTCACTGAAAATAATGTGCTGAGCAAATCCCAAATTGGCTTTTTACCAAATTATCGTACAACAGACCATATTTTCACCCTCAGCACCCTAATTGACAACCGAATAAACAAAACTCCTGTTATGTTGATTTCAAAAAGCCTTTGATTTAATTTGGCATGAGGGTCTACTGTACAAACTGTTGGAAACTCAATGTACACTAACATCAAGTGTGCTGATAAGACTTCTTTCCCCAAAGCCGGGGGGTTAGACAGGGATGTAACTTGAGTCAAACCCGCTTCAATATATACATCAATGAATTGGCATTGATGCAGACTCTTCTAAGACATTAGAAGAGTCTGCAGCACCCCCAAGTAGACACAGAAGCGTCTCCAAGCGTCCCCCAAGTAGACACAGAAGTCAAATGCCTACTGTTTGCAGACGACCTGATGCTGCTATCTCCAACCAAAGAAGAGCTACAACAGCACCTTGATCTTCTGCACAAATTCTCCCAGACCTGGGCCTTGACAGTGAATCTAACCAAGACAACATTTCTGATATTTTAAAAAAAGACTTAGCCTCCAGCACCACAACTATTCATTATTTCGAGATATGATTGCCCTAGAACATACAAAAAACTATAACTACCTCGGCCTAAACATCAGCACCTAACTTCAACAAAGCTGTGAACAACAAGAACGATGAAAGACAAGGCAAGAAGGGTTTTTTACGCCATCAAAGGGAACATCAAGTTGGACATCCAAACCAATTCAAATCTGGCTGAAAATATTGCGCTCCGTTATAGCACCCATTTGCCTCTATGGTTGCGAGGTCTGGAGTCTACTTGCTAACCAAGATTTTACAAAATGGGACAAACACCAAATTGTGCATAGAGAGTAGAATTAGGACGATACCCACTCATTATCAAAATTCAAAAGAGAGCATTTCAATTCTATGATAAAGAAAGTGACCCTGACCCGCTCCATAACAAGGCCCTCAGCTACAGAGAGACTCTAGACAGATGCCCCCTCAGCCAGCTGCTTCTGGGACTCTGTTCACACACACAAGCAGAGCCACCAGACAGAAACCTCATTAGACTAAACCCAATTATTGAGAAAACAAAAAGAAAAACTATCTGACACATTAGAAAGAATCAACCAAATACCAGAGAAAATTGGAGAGCTATTTGGCCCCGAACAGAGGATACACAGTGGCAGACTACCTGAGCACTGTGTCTGATCCGAAACGAAGCAAATCCTTGACTATGTACAGACTCAGTGAGCACAGCCTCGCCATTGAGAGAGGCCGCCACAGGCAGGCCTGGCTCCCAAGAGAAGACAGACCCACTGCACACAAAATGAGGTGAAAACTGAGCTGCACTTTTTAACTACCTGCCAACTGCACCAAGACTTTAGAGGCACATACTTCCCGTAGATTACAAACACCTGAAAACATGACTAATAACAAAAAACGTCCATATCTGCTGGGCGAAGGTACAGCAATGTGCAAACACAGCAGCAAGAGTTGTGAGCTATTGTGATAGGAAAAGGACGACCAATGGAAATACAACCGCCCTAGACTGTAGATATTCTGTGTATTCCTGCACTGTCTGCACCGTGCGGATCTCACATAGACATACGTAGACATAGTACATAGACGAGAGAGAGAGAGAGAGAGAGAGAGAGAGAGAGAGAGAGAGAGAGAGAGAGAGAGAGAGAGAGAGAGAGAGAGAGAGAGAGTAAGAGAGAGGGGGTAGGATGAATCAGCAGGGGTCTTACTGTTAACACCGTGCAAGCAGCTGAAGTTTATTGCCTGTCCATTTGCTGGGCCAATCGAGAGAGAGAGAGAGAGAGAGAGAGAGAGGAGGGGGGTGGGGGGACCTCAGTTTCTTAACTGCTTGACCTTCCTTTGGTTTTTATGAAGCCGTGGAACAATTTAACGTGCTTTACATTCAGCGGCACACCAGCACAAGATATAGAAACTGATACGACCCCACTGGAGAAAACCAACAACACTTACGGAGGGAACGCTAGACGCAGTGTCTCTGCCCCGTGAAATACCCTGCATCTGAATCTGAGCCTCCAGTTGAACGCTGCACAGCTATGGCGCATTTCATAAACAGGCGTGCAATAACTCTGCAGGCAGCATAATGTAATTATCTGCACGAACTCTGGGGCCCGAAGTGGAGAGACTCAACAAATATAACGCCTGTTGACTCTGGGTATGAGGAGTAGGCAGCGCATGGACAATAAGATACATTCTCAAGAAAGACTGAAAGAGAGAAATATAAGAAGAGAACAAGAGAGAGAGAGAGAGAGAGAGAGAGAGAGAGAGAGAGAGAGAGAGAGAGAGAGAAACTCATCAACAAGCCTCCTACACAAAGAAAAGTGTTATGGAGACCCAGGTCTAGTTTATCTTTTAATTAACATCTCATACAGTGACACACGGCCACCATTAATAATACAACAGCATCATGCGACAAAATTAATGTCAGCTGGGGAAAAAAGAAAAAGTAATTAGAGGTGGAAGGGGGGGGGGGTATATTGCAGGCCCATGTACCCCTATCTAACATGTATGGTACATTTGCTCCGGCAGAGAATGGCTCCTTTTAAATATTGCTACAATGCAGCAAATCCCATGTGTGACTGTGTCTAAAGATGGGGAGGGGGGCCACATTTAGTGTCTTGGGTGAACAAATGGTGACAAACGACAGCAAATTGGAATGAAAGCCCCCCGCTGAGCTGTAGCACCCCAACTGTGATTACAATGGATGCAAAGGTGCCATGTAGAGGGTAAAGACACACGTAGGCACATGCACGCAGGCACATGCATGCACGCCCCCACACACATACACACACACACACACACACATGCATGCACGCACATACACACACACACACACACACACTGCAAACACACTGACACACACACATCAAAACTTGCTCCATTGTTATCAGAATGTAATAAAGTTCAAGGCACTGCGTCCACACACAAATCCGCTCTCAAACACACACACACACACACACACACACAAAGGGAGAAGGGCATGGGTCCCCGCTATAAAGGGGGCAGATTCATCCATTGGAGGAGACAAAGACAACACACATGAAATGCACAAAAGGCTCACTGACGATCTAATCCAATGTTTCACATGAAAGGCCTGAGACAGTGTTGGATATTAAAACAGCACATGGCCTAATCCTATAAATCTATATCATAGTGGACAGATGGAGAGGGAGCTCCCTGTGTCGCCACTTCTGCCGGGAAGTCATGGGAAAAATCATCAAAAGTATACTGGTCCTGGTAAGCGCTTCATACACACCGTTGACATGGAACATGGGATATGGAATATAGAACATGGAACATAGAATATTGAATGTAGAATATAGAACATGGAACATAGAATATTGAATGTAGAATATAGAACTTGGAACACAGAAAATAGAATATAAAACGTATGAAACATAGAATGTATATTATAGAATATAGAACATTGAATATAGAAGACGTAACATAGAATGTGGAATATAGAACGAATACAGTATGTAACATAGACATAGAACCTAAGCATTGGGACATAGAACATGCCACATAGAACAGAAAACCGCATGGTGTTCCACAGCAGGCGAAGAGGTGGCACCCACCCACAACACAGTCAACAATAGCAGATGCAGCCGGCCGCTTCCGGAAATGTACAAGGGGGCACTCGGTTTAATTGGCCAGAAAGACAAGGATTTTAATTTCCCTCGAGAAACAGGGGTTGCCAACTTTTGTTTTTATGTTGTATTGAAGGAGAAATGCATTCAGTGCACGGCAGGAATTCACAATGTTGCGCGGTTGTATTTTTTACTTGCTCTCTCTGAGGCTTTCCAAGATAACACCACTGGATTATTCAAACACATGTTGGAAGATCCACCCAATTTAAGATGTCCTATGAACCTCTAGTGTTGACTGTATATCTCTCTCTCTCTCTCTTCCTCTCTTCTTCTCTCCCTCTCTCTCTCTCCTGGCACATGCTCAGAAGAACCATTTGAATTAAATACTTTATTGGAGTCTTCTGTCCCTTCTTTTCACTCAATCAATGACTTTCTCTTTGCTCTCTCTCTCATTCTGTCTTGATCTACTATCCATCTTATCTTCCTGCTATCACTCACTGTCTCCCTCTTTCTCTCTCCCCACTCTTTTTTCTCCCCATTCTCTCCCCTATTTATTCTCTCTCTCTCTCTCTCTCTCTCTCTCTCTCTCTCTCTCTCTCTCTCTCTCTCTCTCTCTCTCTCTCTCTCTCTCTCTCTCTCTCTCTCTCTCTCTCTCTCTCTCTCTCTCTCTCTCTCTCTCTCTCTCTCTCACACACACACACACAGGCCGACCATTGTGCATGGGTCTAGATGAGATTTGCATGCGTGTTAGACTGGATTACACATGGGGCCTATGGGAACCCGGACCCCTGTGGTCTCCCCCTCCTGTGTGATCAGGTCTTGACTGGCGTGCGTTCCTTTCACCGTGAAGAATAATAGGAGGAAAAAAAGGACAAAAAATCCCACATCTTAATTGGCCAAGAAACACACAAGACCTGAGGTTCAGATGCTCTGCTTTCACCGTGACTCGTGTTCGTATATCTATATTAGTTAAGTTCTTACTCTGGAGTTTCATTTCATTCTAAAGTATTGTAAGTGTAGTCAGAATTTTTGCAACCAAGTAAACATATTCGTAGTTGTACTTAAGATTTGTGAACTTGTAGGTTGGTATTTGTAGTTATTTTTAAATCTGTGAATGGTTTTGCAAATCTGTAATGTGATTCTCACATGTGTACATTTGTTTTTAGAAATACACAAAACTGCAAATGTGCACTATACACTATCTACAAATACAACAATATTTGTGATCGTGTTCATTTTATTTGAATACATTACAAATGAATTTTGATAAAAGTGCGCATTTACCAAGCATCTTCAGAGAAACAATGGTTGTACTTGATTGAAATTCGGGTGATTCTTAGGGAAACTTTTACATCGTGGGCAGTATCAAAGGGTTCAGGTCTGATATAAACCAAATGGACATGTCAGAAAGACAAATAAAGGAATGGACACAATGAGGAAGTCAGGGGATTGACATGGCCGCAGTATCAGACTTCTTGTCTATAGTGGCGATACAAATATAACTTTCATAATACCTTTCGATTGGAGAGAGGAAGGGAGCTGAAAGGAAAATGTATACAAATGCCTTTTAAATCAACTAGTAATAAAGCAAAGACGAATATAATTTGTGATATTTTTAGGATACATTTTTCCCACAACACTACAATATAATGTATTTAATTTTTGATTGCAATGAAAAATATAATGCATTAGGCAATCAGTCACATTTATTTAAGTTTTCCAACTTTAGTGAACAATCAACTTCAGCATGTTGAGTAGCCAAAACAAAGATGGTAATAATTGGCATCACTGGTGGCTGTAAGCTTGTACGGGTCCAAAGCAAGAGCCAACCAACATTTCGTCAGCAGACATTCCCATATTGCAGACCAAAGGCATGTCAACGTTTTTGTGTGCCTCTGTAACCCTGAGCACAGAGATGTCAGAAGCGCTCCTGCAGAACACAATGGCCAGGTTTACATGAGTGACATTAATTGGTGTACTCCACATTTCTTATTCTTACAAGCTTTCATGTTTAGCTTAGGTCAATGCAAAAATATAACATGTTGCCTATAAAAATGTATATGAGACTTAGCATGGTTCTTGGCTAATGCCATTTGTGTCTTTGATCGATACTGTCCAGAAAAAAAAACATACTTGACAACAAACTCAAACTGAGCCAGAAGACTGTGTTCCTTAGCTCTAGAAGTGACAGTATTTTATAGAGCTGTGTATTCACAGATTTACACATCATCTTTTCTGTGACTAGCAATACCAACCTACATGTTCAGAAATCTTAAGCACAACTACAAATATGTTTTTACAGTTACAACAATTCTGACTACACTTACAATACTTCAGAGTGAAACTTCTTGCCTGTATCTCTTATTAAATCTTCTATTACTATATCATCGCACATCATTTACAGAAGCTTTATGGGACCTTGGGTGGGGGGGGGGGGGGGGGGGGGGGGCTGCTGAAGGTGTAAAAAAGGTATTACGTAAGTTCACAGAGTGATATGTTTAATAAGTAGCTTTATGCTGGAGCTGTGGATGCAGCGGTCCAGCAGGATAGCAGAGATATAGGGCCGTTGGCGCAAAGTGGGTCTCAGAGACCGGAGACGGAGACATAACACTGGTTTGCTGCATACTCCAATAGGCCGCGTGCCAGATATCGACCACGCGACTTACCAGCAGATATAAATGGCTTGGTGTCGTTGACAAAGTGGACTTTACTCGGTCGTGCTGCTTTGGTGCCAAAATCCCTTTCTGAAGTATAGAGTTAAGAGAGAACTAACATTTTAAAAAAAATACTGAGCCTATAACCCCACACACCTGAGTGTGTTTGTGTGTGTGTGTGTGTGTGTGTGCGTGTGTGCGCATGTGAAGTGAGGGAGGAAAAGAGACAGCGAGAGTGTGTGTGTGTGTGTTTCTGTGGGGAGGAAGAGAGAGAAAGTCTATTGAAGAAAGTGACTGCTTTTTCTGAGATTCAATATATGTGAATATGTGTTACATACTCGTGTTTTGGTGTGTGTGTGTGTGTATGTCTGTGTGTGAAGGCCTACTTATTGACAGACAAATAGATAGCGATAAAGTGCCCCGCAAAAAAAGACATCATACAATGTAATTCCAAGGTGCATTTTATCGTATTACGTCCTCCCTCATGTGAGCGTTGGAGTAAAACGGCGAGCACCGGCTTCTTTAAACAGCCGAGCTACAGGGCGGCCTCGACACTCAGCAGGATTATAAATGAGACGGGGTTTATTATTGATCCCGGCCTGACCTCCTATGAGGTATACTCATCATCTTATAATATCCACCATGCATACTGTTAATGAGATCGATGCACTCCCGGGCCAAGCTGCGACCTCTGTGTGTGTGTGTGTGTGTGTGTGTGTGTGTGTGTGTGTGAGTGTGTGTGTGTGGGGGGGTGAAGGTGGATAAATGTGTCATTTTACAAACCAGTCATCCATCAAGTTATATATGACCGATGTCCACAGCGGGAGATGCTTTGCTTTCGCCTGATGGATTTATTTTTAAACGTGTTTAAAGGGGATTATTGATTCATCCGCAGTTGTTGTTTTTTTTCCCAGGGTTTTTATTTCTTTTGGCACATTTTTTTTAGCTCCATAATTAAAATCCATCCTTAGTCAATGTGGAGGGGGGGGGGGAGGGTGGGTGGGTGGGTGAGGGTGCGGGGGGAGGGAGGGGGGGTCAGGATGTGGAGTCCCAATTTCTCATCATTATCAAACTGTCAGGATTGGGAGCGGCGGGAGCGGCGAAACAACGGTCATGACTGCATGAAGAATATTCTGAAAATGAGGGGGGGAAAAGAGGTGGGGTGTGTGTGTGTGTGTGGGGGGGGGGGTGGGGGGTGTGGTTGGGTCATCGGTACAGCAATTTCAAAGTGCTCCTTCTCACGTGTGAGAGAGGTGCTGAGTAAGGCCATCATCAGTGAGCCATAAAACACTGGCTAATTCCCACCGTTATAGCCGGTTGACGATTGTGGGCCTAGTCGCCTGCCAGCCTCTCTCTCTCTCTCTCTCTCTCTCTCTCTCTCTCTCTCTCTCTCTCTCTCTCTCTCTCTCTCTCTCTCTCTCTCTCTCTCTCTCTCTCTCTCTCTCTCTCTCTCTCTCTCTCTCTCTCTCTCTCTCCCCCTCCCTCCCCTCCCTCCATACACCACGACACAACACTGGCTAGTCCCTTGCGCATAACCAGGCCGACTAATTATATCTGAATAACATTTCCATCGCTAATACAATGGGGCTGCAATCATTGGCCCCCCAGCGCTCCCTGCGCCGCGGCTCGGAGGTGGGTGGCCTACGTCCGGACGGCGTTTGTAATAATATTCAACCGAGGCTGCTATGCTACGGTGTATATACACGGACGGGTGGGAGGGAGATGTTTGATTCAACGTTTCTGATGCAATGCCAGCGCCGGAATACAGAAGAAAAAACACAAACCACCTCCACCCCCACCGCCACCACAGAGACGAGGAAGGGGGTGTTTGGATAACAAATGCAGCGGGGGCCGCTGCAAGGGGGAGCCGCCGCAGCCGTCGCCAGGGCCAGCACACCGGCGTCACATATCATAAATCAAATCAGTGGCTTTATACCGTCGGCCGGCCATTTTGTAAAAGTTTAATTCATTTGAGGGTGCGCGTTTGTACAAGCGCTGCTTACAAATGAGGGAGATGGATAAGGTGTGTGTGTGTGTTTCTTTAACCAGCCCCCCCCCCCCCCCCCCCCTCTATTATGCTACTTCCTTTCAAAATGCATAGGCTAGACTTTTCCAGACGTTTTTTTTTTAGGGTGAAGGGGTCACTCCGCTCTTACACACGTAAGAAGTGTTTATTTCCTCTTCACAAAAGCAATGCTTACAATACGAAGCCTACTCTCTCCATCCCACGGATTTGACACAATAACCTTGGATTAATACCAACAGCGTTCTCATTGAGGTCCAACTATAGCCTACATACTTTCCCCGCCAGCGATAAGCAAGGAGGTAAAACAACAGATATTTGACGAAGACCAAATAATCAGCTAGGCTACTACTCAAGGCTCGAGACATGCAACTACGATATACACTAAATAACAGCTCCAACGGCTGAATCCCTGCCTCGTATAAATCTCTTCACGCTTTCATAAAAATACTAGATAGCAGCAGCAAGCAGCGAGAGAGAGGGGGAAAAAATATCAAACATGAATTATGAAATGACTGGCTCTGTGTTGATTTTTTTTTCTATTCCTCCTTCATATTTTCCATTCGACTTTACCTCATCCATCTTCTGTGGCTCATTAACAACCAGCCGACGTCCGACTAATGCCGTCAGGAAGACGAGAGCAGCACGCTGCCTTTCAGTCGAGAGCCACATAATTGTTATACATCGGCTCGGGCAAAATTAAACGCTGTTTTGCTTTGCGGCCAATTACCTTTATCTTTGCCACATAAAAGGGTTGATTGAAAGGGTACCTTAAAAGATATTTGATTTGGACAAGAATATCAACGGATCAACGGATAATGGTCCAACTCAAAAGGCAGTCTGAAGGGTATATTATATTATGGTTAAGAACAAGCACATTAGTTTGGTGAAGGACACGTGGGGCAGGATAGTCTAACGGGTTAGAGGGTTTGACTCCCAGCCGAAAGGTTCTGGGTTCAGACCCCGATGTATGTGGTCTGCCTGTATGCATCCTCGGTGATCAACATGCGCTAACCCAGCGGTTGTCCACCCTTTTTTGACCCGCAACCCATCGTTTTTTTTGGTTTTCGCCACCCCAACACATACAGAATAATAATAATACAAAAAAAATAATGTTCTTCTGCCACACACATACCCCTGGGGCCTCTGGGGCCGTACTGGGACTGTGGGCCCTGTCCTGGGACCGTTCTCTGACCTTAAAACCTGACCTTAAAACCAAAAATCAAAAATAAACATTGTATTTATAATTCTGAAGTCATACAATTCCCGCCACCCCATCTGCATGTCGAGCCACCCCACATGTCACCACCGCCAGGTTGAGAAGCCCCGCCCTAATGCCTATCTGCTCTTTAATGTACCTTAAAAAAAAGGAAATTCACTTAGGTCGCTTTAGATTAATGTATCCACTAAACAGAAAGACACTCAAAAAAAACATTGCACCAAAAAAAAAGTGTTTTAAAATCAATCTTCCCATCAAGGGTAAAGCCTATGTGTGCGGCCAAGAGAAACCAATCTGGGATATTATTAATTATTATTGGGGGATAGCTGACTTGACTGATTACCGCGTAAGTGCTGTACGTCTGGAGAGCGACCATCGCAAACAAGGCTGAATCAATATTTGCAACTCCAGATGTCACATTAATTATTGCATTGCCACATGGACACATTACACCCCCAGCCCCACTCCCACCACAGCATGTCAGGAGTATTGTATGAACAGAAGTACACCGCTTAAAAGACCATGTTGTACAACACTGGGCACAATTTATGCACAAGTGTTGATTTCACCCTGAAGATAATTTCAGAGAAGAAACACACCACGGTTCATAGAAGCGCTGACACTTACATTAAGACGTCCTTCTGTGTACATTTAAAATTTCATGGCTTGTGTGTTTCCCTTTCTATCTCTTGTATATTTAACACGTCGGCGCACAAGCCTGTGACTACATTTGTGTCCGCCGAGGCCTCATGCAGAAGCCGAGCGGAAAATACACACAGATAGCTTTTCCAAACGGTGGAAATGAAGCAGAATACCATTTGTATTTATTGGACACATTGAGCAGTTTTTTTTTTTTATATTTAAAGGAAATATGTTTATTATATGTGTATTTGATGTCCACAAAGCAGAACCTTTCCTTGGGGAAGACATGAAAGTTGCAGGATCATATCAGGATTTGAGAAAGCAGCCAACGTTGAGTTTGACCTAATTCTATGAACCTGACGTTATCCATCCTAAAATGTCAAGTACCTTCAATATGCTGATTGGGGCATGAAAGCACTTGTGTATTATGTCCTGAAGTGCCTTGAGATAAAAAAAAATAATAATTTCCATTCCAGGCAATAGTCACTGTAAAGCCAAACATCACATGCTGAGCGTAGAAAACCATATAAAGGTTACTCGGCCTTATCTATAATTATGTGCACAAAAAAAACCCCACAGAGATTTGTTTAAACCTTGGTCAGTGGCACAAAGGAAATGTATACCTTCACGCTCCTTCAAACGTCCTGCTCAAACGTATAGCAAACAGCGAGACCTAGAGGCCGACCCATGTAACTGCAGCTGCAGGGGGGGCAGCCCTGCAGCGTATAGTGCAGGCAAAGCCAAGGCAGAAGAAACCCCACTGCACACTGCCAATGTTGGCTGTCCAGCTTCTCCGATTGGCTTTCGTCAACCTAGTCTTCTACACTTATATATACATGGAGGAACATTTGCATTGCGATTCAGTTTTTTTTTTTTCCATCCTCAAAACATCCCATCATGAACACTGAACACATCTGGGACTGTGTTACCCAGGCCGACAGTCTCAACGTCCAATCCACCCCGCAGACCGGAGCGGCACAGAGAGGCGGTGACAGCTTCCCTCCCAGCCGGGGTCACCCGCTCTTCAATTCAATTAGCGTTTCTAAGGAAACACAACCGAGGGATTAGCATCGACGACGCCCGGGTCACGGAGAGAGAAACACATGCAACGCGGGTTTGACCGATAGCGGCGTATTATACAGCGTTTTTTTTAACAACTCCGACATTAACATTCGTGTCCGTCCTTCGTCCAAGTTTCTGTTTCCTTGCGCGTACAAAAAAGGGTTGGTGTGAGACATGACGAGGGCTACAGCGGGGCGAGGGTATGCGGATGTCGAACGGTGTTGCGCGGCGTTAGCGTACGGCCGAGCGACCGGGGCTAGCTGGGAAAGCACGCTGGGTTGTTTATTTCTTCCTTTTTTTTTTTTTTTTTTTACCGGAGCCGCGAGGCAATCGCATTGATTGCGCTGCGGCGAAGGGCATTTCCTCACCTCCGCGGAGCCCCGGCCCGGATTGCTATTCAGAAAGCCCAGCACTACAAGCCGCTGTCTGCACAGCCCTCGGCGCACTGGACGCTCCTGGGCTCAGTGAGGCGGCTGTAGGACAGGGCAGTCATTACCTGTAGGAAAAATAAGAGTAAAGCAGCAGATATCATTATCATAATGCTGTATTGATGTGTTTATATATGGCTATACATGTGGGGGGGGGGGGGAAAGCGAAATTGTGATTTCATTTAAATATAAATTTTGGATATTATTGTGTGTGAACAGGAAATTCAGTTGGGGTGATGTCAAGGGATGGACAAGACGGCCGGTGTGTCTTCCATTCACCTCCTGCACGCTGACCCGTTTCACCTAAACGCCCGTCGGGGGGGGGGGGGGGGGGGGGGGGGGGGTGAAGAGACCGAGTGTGTTGTACTCACTGTGATTATAGTCAGAAGAGCGAGCATCATGCCCAGCATGATGTACAGGTTGTTCGTCAGGCCTCCCGCCCACAGCGGCCCCAGTATGGTCGCCAGGCCCCCCACCGACCGCCGCACGCCTTGACTGAACCCTGCAGGCGGAGACGGCGCGCGGTGATGTCAGGTCACTTTGCTCAAGGGTGGAAAACTTTAGCACTAACATGGAGATACTTGCACTTTTATTTGACGAACAAAAAATGTAGCTTTCCTATTAACAAAATATATTCAGGTCTTGAATAGTTCATTTTACTTTTTTTTAACGTTTTTTTATGAGATGAGCACTTTTGTTATGCATATCTTTTAACTCAACGCTAAAACTTGATTTGGCTAATTAATGCAAATCTTCCGTCTCATTTGCTGTCAAGCACGCAGCAGCAGGACCATCTGTGGTCGTAGCATGTGACCTCGGCGGGGGGTCAAGGGGTCACGGGTAGGTAGGGTGTACACTACAGTGCGGGTGAATAAATCCTACCTTGTGTTTTCTCCGCCGTGACTTTGGAGAAGAGCGACACCTGAGACACGGCCACGAAGGGAAGCCCCAGCAGCTGCAGGAACACGCCGATGATGAACGCCGTCAGCTCCCACCGGTAGCCGCCTGCCGCAGGTGGCGTCAGGGGGTGTGTCAACGTTAAAGGGGTTTTTACTGCGGCCTGTCTGTCTGTCTGTCTGTCTGTATGTCAGTCTGCTGCTCCGCTGTTCGTCACGTTTGTTCGTCGGTCGGTTGTGATGTGTGCGGTGTTAAGAGGGCTCAACTTCTTCAGTTTTAACAAAGTGTCCGATTAGGTTTTCTTTATGAAAAGCACTTCCGAGTAATAGACTAGGTGTACGATTACTCGAAGCCCTACTTTAAATGAGAAAACGTGCAAAACAAGCAAAAAATAGAGAAACGCACGCCAGACGAAATGACTGTAGGCTCATGTTTACGTAGCGGCCTGCCTGCCAACGCTGAATAATATCATTTACAACTAGACAAGCACACTCCAGCGGGCAGCATGCCAGCTAAAGTCTTTCATATGAGCCCACCTTCCACACATATACACACACACACACACGTATACACACACACACACACGCACACACAAATCCCGTGGCTTATTCCACTCTGCGTGTGTTTGTTTTTTATGCACAGTGTATATTACGGAGTCAAAACAAGGCCAGAAAGCATTGTAAATATAAGCGAAGTATTGTAAACGTAAATGAAGTTCTGTAAACGTAAGTGAAGCGATCGTAAACAAAAAAAAAGTGCAAATGAAACCAAAGTATTGTAAACGGAGGAAAATATATACCCTAAATAGTTGTTTTGATGTTTGCAAGAAAATTATCACTTTTTTGCGTTTACAAAACGTCTTTGTTTCCTTTGCGTTTCACTTTGTGGCCTCTTTTTAATGCGGGGGTGGGGTTAACGGAGTGGGCGTGTCCCGAGGGGAAGAGGCGGGGTTTGGGAGGCCAAACAACGTGAAACAAAACCGAAGAAGAAGAAGAAGAAGAAGAAGAAGAAGAAGAAGAAGAAGAAGAAGCAGCTTGAACACGCGGCGTAACATCATGGCGGATCGGAGCGGCGGTGGTTCGAGGCCCAATGATTCCAACTCAGGTATGTACAGTTAATAAGTTAAGTTAGTTCGCTAGCTAGCGGTATCGATAAATAATCTAGTTAACTTGTTCACCCCAGAAAGGCCAACAGCGATCCATATTAAATCGGTTTACAGTTCCAACCTCAGCATTAGCATGTTAGCAACAGCAGCTTCACGGTTTGTTTCTAAACAGAGTCTCCGGTTAAACCTCAGAGACACGGGTTGTGGTTTTCTGGGCTGTGGTTTTCTGGATTACTCTCAAAACCCGCCGCAGAAAGAGTCGGGGGGGTAACATGTGTTTTATATGCTTCACAGGCTTCATGAAAACCCTGTCA
>JAOPHQ010002401.1:0-45799 GCA_030340625.1 Merluccius polli | reverse complement strand
TGGAGACGACGCTGACTTCACATACAAGCTATTTTCTGTGATCATCCACAAGGGTGGTTGCTATGGTGGCCATTACCACGCGTTCATCAGGGATATCGACCACCTCGGCCGTTGGGAGCCGCCGGTAAGAAGCCTGACGAGAATCAATTTTTTTGGCTGGATTATTGGATTACATGTACTTTTGAAGTCCAAAATACAAATATGAGAATGAGAACCATAGTGTGGCTTGCTTCACAACCACACTAATTAAGAACGGTGGTCTACAGTTCGAGGTCTGTTGTCAGTCTGTTCCGGGAGTGAGCAAATCACTGCTGTGCCTGATTTCTTAGGAAGAAGACATCAAACATCCGGTCCAAAAGACGACGACGAAGAAGGTGGAGAAGGTGGAGGAGGTGCAGGAGCCCAGACTGGATGTTGAGGACCCTCTGAGTCTGCTCACAGCTGTCATATCCCAGGTATGGCTGGGCAATATGGCCACAATCTTCTATCCGGATATAGGTAATTTAATATCTCGATAATGATATATATCACGATGTAGCATGTTTTAAAATAAATTAAAGTAAAGTAAGTGTTTTAAAGTAAATTAATAGTCTATATAAAATAACCACATGGTAGAGCCTATTTTTGTAAACTCCTGTGTCTTAATTGTTTCGTCACTTTACTGTAATGCAGCCTTTTAAAACCAGGAAAAGACACAACTTATGCCATATCATGATATCACTATATCCAAAATCTAAGACGATATCTCGTCTCGTATCACAGTATCAATATAATATCGATATGTTGCCCAGCTGGTGTTTGGTTGTGATGCTTTGCGCTAGGAGCCGTCCAAGAGTGTGTTGCTGGACCAGTTGGGACAGAAGCTACTGGACAAGACCGGATCTTCTTGGAGCAAAAAGTTTAGAAAGCAACATGGCCCCATAGGCAAGGTGTGTGGCATTTATATGTTGTTAAGGATCCTATTTGACTTTATGACTATTACCTATATAATAATAATAATAATAATAATAATAATAATAATAATAACAACAACAATGATAATAATAATAATAATTAATAATAACAATAATTATTATTGTTATTTTTATTATTATTATTATTATTATTATTATTATTATTATTATTATTATTATAATATGTACTGTAGGAGTTATAATAGTGAATGAATCACTTGAGTCAACTATGAAGACAAAACCACTTTGGAGTAACACCGGAGTAAGAACAATAAACAATTAAACAAATAATGAACTTCATATATTTATTAATTTATTTTATAAATATGTTGATAAAATAAAGTAATATACACCTATATTTACCTTTTTAATTATGTACCTATTAAAAATTATCTTACCTGCTGTTACAGTTCCTCCAGTCCCACAGCGATGTGTTCATCTTGGTGTCTAATGGCACCAGAGTGGCCCTGAAGTCTAACCCGCCCAGCGCAAGCCCAACAGAACCCACCAAACTCACCCAGCCGTCCGCCGCCCCTCAACCAGGAACACCTCCAGAACCAGAGCAGAGCCCAGAGCCCGAACCAGAGGTATTCTGGGAGAAATGTTGAGATAATAAAGTGAGAACACATTGGGTGACACGGTAGCTCAGCTAGGTTAGCATCGATGCACGGCAAGAAGCTCCTCTCTGCATGTAGGTTCCCTGGTTCTGTACCTCGAAAGACATGCGGGTCAGAGGGCTTGCTTAGCATCCATCCTGGGGTACTTGGCATGTCATGGTGCTTACCATTTGTGCTTAGTATGTTCTAATACTTGACACGTTAAAGTACTTTGCATGTCAGTGTGCTAGCATCGTACTAGAGCGTACTAGGTATGTTAGGGTACTAGGTATGTCAGATACAGGCATATTAGGTTGCTATGCATGTTACCTTGATAAATACAGCTCAAACGCGAGACATCATTGTCCATCTATGTGAATGACTAGTACATGACATTCATCGGCATGTGTCCTCCTCCTTGCAGGGGGACCACTGGTTTGACCTGAACGACTCCACAGTGACCTCCATCAGGGAGTCTGACATAGAGAGACAGTTCCAGGGCAAAGAGAGCGCCTACATGTTGTTCTACAGGAAGGCCCAGCTGCCCAGGCCAAAGGAAGGTAAGACCTATGTGTGTATATATACCTGAAGTATATGTAGATGGACGTCCTAGCTTAACATCTCTAGTATTGTTATTTATATGCATCTAGAGAGGGACGAGAGTCGGGGGGCTGATAACGACAACCCAGGTTCTACAATGTGGTAATGTTGTGAGTGTAATGTATGGTGAGTAGTATCATGTAATGCTTGTATGCATCCACAGCCTTCAGGAACCCTCTTTATAAAGTCCCTCCTCACCTGGTGCAGATGGCCGAGGAAGAGAACATCAAACTGCAGCAGAGACGGTACACTCACTCACTATACCAGTTTAGTTTCATTGTACCTGTAGCATGGTTGTGATTTCATTGATAATATGTATTTGAACCCTACGACAGTGAAAAGTTTGAGGCCTCCAACAACACTGTGGAGCTCCGTCTGCACCTGGCGCCCTCCTATAGGCTGGAAAACGGGGCTCTTCAGCCAATCAGCAAAGACCAGGATGTAGTCACACCCCTCAGCTTTGACCGCAGGAAAACGGTTGGAGACCTGCGATTATCCGTCTACCAGGTAAAATAATGTGGCCAACGAAATCTGTAAAAAATGTCTGTACCAGTTGAGTCTTTGGATGACAGGTGGTAGACCCGATTTTTCAGTTGTCGATAAATGATAACTTTCAACAAAAAAAGACTTGTTTTCCTCATCATCTCTTGTGTGTTTATTCTGTCTCTGTCACCAACTAGCCTTTGAAAAGAATACAGAATACAGAATAATTATTATTAATAATAAATAATAATAATTTGAACTAAACGGACCTGTCCTTGTCCTGTGTCCGTTTGTGTTTAGATGCTGGAGCTCTGGGAAGGAGACATGGCCTTGACCGTGGCCAAGAGCCTTCCTGCAGGTCTACACCTCTACAACACGCTCACAGGTCGACCACCAGCCATCACATACGCACTACAGCTAATTTACTGTTCTCAAAGGACATCACAGAGCCACAATTTGATGACGCCCCCTAACACTAAGCCAAAAACGGGCAATTGGAAAAACCCCAATGTGAATAGGAAGAATTGTTTTTATTTGACTATTTAGCATTTCATCTAAATGCTTTCACCCAAAACGTCTCATAGTTGACTGACTAGACATGCCGCTTCGCCTCCTTTTGTGGTTTTACTTTTGAGTCCTTGAAGGAGACTTAAACCACATACAGGGAAGTCAGACTCGGGTCATTAGGGGTTCATTAGGGTGACGCATCCTGCACCAGGAGGCCTACAGGTAGACTGCGGACATCCTGGAAATCTAGTGTGGACGTCCCACTGCAATCTGTACTGTGAGCTCACATGCGCAGCGTCAAAGTAAACACCGTCTCTTTCCAGATGACGGCGTGTCTCTGTACAGCGCGGGCATCACCGCCCACTCCGACTTGTTTGTGTGGAACGGCCGGGAGGTGAGTCAGCCGTACTGCTAGCAATACGCCTCCTTTCCTGAAGCTAACTCGCGCCACGATCCAAAATGGATGAGGTTTCTCCCGGGCCTACCCTTGTTGGTCTCCTCAGGTGGCCGGTGCGACTGTCCTCACCGGAGCCGAGTGGGAGCCGGTGCTGCTGACTGTGGTGAGGCCGTTTCTCGGGGACGATGGAGGAGAGAGGGGGGTGGTGGAGGAGGAGGAGGAGGACGCCACCGGTGGTGGTGGTGGCGCCGCCGCCGGTGGTGGCGGCGTGGTGACGGCCAACGGGGGGCCGGGGCTCACCAAGGAGGCCAGGGGGTTTGCGTGCGGGGCCACTCTGGGGGAGGTGAGGGAGGCCCTCGGGGAGCCCCAGGAGAGCATGCTGTGCCAGGTGCATGCAGCAGGGAAGAGAGGAGGAGGAGGAGGTGGTGAAGGAGGAGGTGCCAGCGGGTGGAAGGTGTTCCCTCCGGGGGACTTGCAGCGGACGCTGAAAGAGCTGGCGCTGAAGGACGGGGACGCGCTGCTCGTCCTGGAGCCTCTGAGCTTCGACAGCAGGTGACTGGCTGCAGGGAGTAGGATGTGTTTTTAGGCATGCATTTAGTCGTTTAGCAGTCATTTAGTTCGCTTTTATCCTAAATCACTCGCAGGTGAGGCTGCGGACCATCAAACCACACAATCTAAAGTTGGAGGAGCTACAAAAAAGGTTCATGTGCCCTACGAGTAAGTTTTCCTGTTTGTTTGTTTTTTTCAGTTTGTACAGTCTGAGCGGGGAACTGGTTACCGTGACGACTCCGTCCGACTGCCGCTGGCTGCAAGTTGAGTTCAGACCAGATAGAGAGGAGGAGGAGAGGAAGAGTGCCAAAGTCCATGCTTCAGGGAGCATGGTGATTCAAAAACTACTTGTACTACAACTATATATTCAAAACTACATTATTTCCACTGTGTAAGTGTGTGTGTGTGTGTGTGTGTGTGTGTGTGTGTGTGTGTGTGTGTGTGTGTGTGTGTGTGTGTGTGTGTGTGTGTGTGTGTGTGTGTGTGTGTGTGTGTGTGTGTGTGTGTGTGTGTGTAGTCTATAGGGGAGGTGAAGCAAAGGGCAATAGAAGAGCTGCAGCTGAAGGAGCACCTCTCGGGCAAGAAACTGCAATTTCTTTAAAATTACATGGCAATAATATCTAGCATACATTAATTAAAAGTTAACTTTGTAGTCATTTGTATTATTATTTATTATTGTTAGGATCATAAGATTCATAAAAATCGTTTTTGAACCGATTTGTATCTGATTTTCCTAGGTGTCGAGTGTTGCTTGAGACCGAAGGACCGAACAGGAAAACATTTGCTTATCCCTGGTAAATATTAGTAAAATAACTACCTACATTATAAAGAAAGGCAGTCGTCATCGATCATCCATTACAACATGTACACTGTCACACTGCGTTAACCCCGGCGACAACACGCCCTAATTAATGCTCATTTAACCGTTTAACTGTCTGACAGTCTGTGAGGAGTTGAGCGTTCGCGATGCGGGGGTTCGGCTGATGACCACCCTCGTCCTGTGTCCTGGAAAGGCGCCCACAACAACACAGGTGGACCGAGGAGAGCTGTTTAATTATATATATATATATATATACATATATATATATATATATATATATACCGAGTTTCAAAATACTGTCTGTCTTTGTACCTTTTTAAGCGCAGTACTAAGTTTTACTGTATTTTTTACAGCTGTTTTTGCACTACTCTTTGAGCACAGCGCCCTCTGCTGGCAACGAAATGGACATCATTGTGGAGCAGACTTGCACTGTGAAGGAGGTGAGGTGAACTAAGTTACCATGAGGTTTGGTTTCCTCTGTTTGTTGCTGTCCTTCTCTGGGTTAACGTTTTGTTTTTCTTTATTTGCTTGGCAGTGTCTCAAAGCAATGTTGGATGCTGTCGGACTTGAAGGTACACCCCTTTTAACAGCTTGCTTTTCGACTGGGTTCACTATTGCGGTCTTAAAGGGCTGTTTCTAATGGGCTTATTGTTTACCCGGTTGAACTGTATAGTGTCTTTGTTGTGGAGCTTGTCTGACCCAGCCCTTTGTTTCTCCTGATGAATAGTATTCCCATTGATTTATTAGGTCTTTTTTCAATATATTTACATGGGCTTTTCAGCCTTTATGGACATGGCAGTGGGTTGAAAGAGAGGGAGAATGACCAGTAGCACTATGGGGAATGACCAGCAGCATTATGTGTTTAGCTGCAGATTTACAGTATTTCCATTAGGACTGCAACGATTAGTCGATTAGTCGATCGACAGAAAATGTATCAAATCACATTTTTATAATCAATTAATCGTTCGGTCATTAGGTCATTTATCAAGTACAAATACCAAACATTTGCTGCTTGTTTCAGAAATGTTTACATCATGGATCATTATAAAATGAATACTCATGAATACTAAATGATTAATCAATTAATCGGAAAAAAACATTGCATTAATTGACTATGAAAATATCTATTGGTTGCAGCCCTAATTTCCGTCGACTGATCTTTTCACCGTGTTTGTTTCCAGGCGACAGTTGGCACTTAAGAATACTTGACTGGTGTTACGAGGTCGGGGAGCCACTCATGGATGAGGTCATTATTACTTAAAGTCTATCTTGGTCTCGCCGTTTTAATTTATGTTCTTTTCAAATTAAAAGTACAAGGCACAAGGTCAAGGCCACGGATTGTTTCCCGATGGAGACACCAGCACATTTAAGCTTACGCTTTCAGTTCACACGCTGGACAAATCCATGCCCTGGTGGAATAATGAGATGCACATCTATTTACATGCAGACGCTTTTTGTACTTGTGCACACCTTTCAGACATTTTTATTGTACATTTTTATTGTTCCTATATTTTACATTGCCTTACCATATTTTGTCATTTTATATTTTTGACTTCAATTTATTGTATTGTTATTTTTTCTACTATCTTGAGCTGAACAATTGCAATGGCAACAGTTCCCTAGCTTCCTGGGATCAATAAAGACCTGAATACTGTAAATACAAAATACAACAAACTAAGTACAAACATCTAACTATGAATGGAGGAGTCTCTGTATGTCAGTCCTCCTCCTTTTCTCAACAACCGTTCAGCCGATCGACTTCACACTTGACGGGTGCATTGCTGAGCACCCAAGGAAGTGCGGTGTCGAGCGTGAAGTTGTTTGGATGAGCGGTTCTCGAGAAAGCTGCAAGCAGCGATACCGCAGGCCGGGCAGTCGGCCCGTTCCGAGCAGTCGGCCTGTTTCGAACGGGCACTGCACTATGTGGATCAATCGCTCATTTCTATTCATGATAACGATGAAGGATGAACCCTGATGCTGACTCTTTCAGTTCTTCTATTTCAAAGCACGTGTGTTCCTATTCCCCAGGATGCGTCTCTGACAGAGCTGAACATCAGTTGCGGCGATTCCCTGGTTATCACACCGGGTCAACTGCCCCCTAAGGTACTTGTCTGTTTTGACGTATTTACATCAGTGACTGTTAGCGTTTTTTACCCAAAGTGACTTTTAGTGCATTCAGACTACGGTTCATTCATGGGGTAGGGGTCTTGCTCTCAAGGATGCCTACAGGCTGCAGACTACAGGCCTTGGTATTACTCACTTCTATTATTTTCTCCCGTTCCTTCTCCTCGCTGTCTTTCCCCTCCGGCTCAGGGCTACCTCAACCTATCGGTATGGCTGCTGCTTGGCGCCGGGAGCGATTTTGCCTCGTCTACGGACGGCGACTTTGACCACACCAATGGAGGTGTTTCCGAAGACATGAATGCAGGTGAGCGCAGTAGAGCTCTCTTTGTGTGGCTCTGTGTTCATCGTGTGTGTTGGATGTTAATGTGTGTGTGTGTGTGTTTGTGTGTGTATTTATGTTGGTAGCTGGTGTTCCCGGGGCCACGTTGAGAACCTTGGGAAAAGTGGAAATACCAGATGAAGCCACACTGGAGGACCTCAAAATACAGGTACACAGAGAGAGAGGGAGAGAGAAGGAGTTTGTGTTCAAATGAAAGTTTACAATACAGAATCCCATTGTAAGATAAGACTTCCTTGATCAATTCCAGATAAGATTTATACATTTTTATCTGGGTTTTTGTCCAAAATACGACAAGTAAAAACAATGAACAGATGAATGAACAATGAAAAGATTAAATCCTGATTAAAATGCCGCGTGAAGAGGGCAAAGGGCAAGCAAGCTCTAGATTCAAGTTCTCCTACAGGAAGTCATGATCTGATTACACCAGATCAGCACATCAGAACCTGTGTGTGTGTGTGTGTGTGTGTGTGTGTGTGTGTGTGTGTGTGTGTGTGTGTGTGTGTGTGTGTGTGTGTGTGTGTGTGTGTGTGTGTGTGTGTGTGTGTGTGTGTGTGTGTGTGTGTCATCAGGTGCTGACACTGCCCGCCCTGCAGTGTGTGTGTGTGCCCACCCCAGCCTTCCTGCGAATCTGGCAGCTAGAGGGGCAGAGACCCACGCGTATCCTCAGAGGACAACAACTCACACTCAGGTGACACGCATGCACACACACACGCACACATGCACGCACGCAAGCACACAAACATGTGGTGCACACACACACAAGTATGTTCTGTTTGTTTTGTGTGGTATTTGATCCCCTGCTGTGCTGCCCGCTTAGCCAGGTCACCCTTGAAAAAGATTAATCTCAATGTGTTCAATCTACCTTGATAAATAAAGGTTAAATACAAAGAAAAAGACACACCTCATGCAGTCATGGAGTGAAAAAAAAACAACACACACGCGCGTGTACCACACACACACACTCATACCTCACACACACACGCACATAAACACGCATACCTCACACGCACGCACGCACGCATGCATATAAACACGCATACCTCACAGACACACACACACACACACACACACACACACACACACACACATACCTCACACATGCAAAAGTGGACTGTGAGTGTGAAGCCGAAGCCTGAGTCAGGCTGTTAGCACCGAGGTTCTGTCACGTTGTGTAGTGACAGTTGGTTACCGCTACATTACAACATTCAACACGTTGATCCATCATTGTGATCAACGATCCAAAACATTTTGTTTTTTGTCGCAATGTGTGAGACCGCAATGGCCAATAGCATTGTGTGTGACTGAATATAATCCTCATGGAAGGGATCACAAAACGCTACACTGTACCGTCCCCAGATCTCCTGGGTGAGACGGGTTTCGATCGTCGTCTCTTAGGTTTTTCCTTTTAGTCTCTTAAGTTTTGCTCTTAGCGAGCGTTAATGGCATTAACAAACGTGTCCCCCCCCCCCCCGTTCTTTTCCTTCAGGAAGTTGAAGGTCACCAGCGGCACGGCGCTCTGCGTGCAGCGCCTGCTCAGCGAGGAGGATCTCGGGTAAGTAGCACTTTAGTGTGTAGGTGAGTAGTCGCCGGAGCCAGAAGACGGCCGTAATGGATAACACCACGTCAGGAAAAACCAATAGGCCGCGGATAATTATCGAATACCTAAGAACACCGAATCATCTTTCCCCTTTCTTTGTTGACCTCCTCCATTACTCATCACTTGTTGAATTCCTACTCCTCCTTCTCCTCCTATTCCTCCTTCTCCTCCTTCCCCCCCCCCCCCCCCTTCTCCCTCGCCAGTCTGAAGGAGGTGTTGCTGCGCGTCCAGATGGCGGTGCCAGGCGAGGGCCGCTACTTTCCGTCGGAGGAGCTGGTGTGGAACGCCGCGCGGGACTCCTCGCCGGGCTCCCTGCGCTCGGCGCTGGCCGCCCGCTACGGCCTGTCCCCCGACGCCCTGCTGCTGGCCAAGCACCAGCCGGACAAGCACGTCTGGGACGCCATCTCCAGCTGGGTACACTGATGGGGGGGGGAAGGGGATTTTAGAGACCGACTGTATCCGCCTGAATCTAACGTCGATGTCTGGGCGATACTGAGAAAGACGCGCCGCAACGCACCTCGGTTTTAGAACAGCCTCGATGGGCGGCGTCTATCTTGTCTACAGCGGTCGCCGTTGTTTGTTTTTACTCCTCCTTAGTTCCCGGCGCCCAGCTCGATAACGGCGATTCCCGCCTGTGGTGCTGATTGGCTAATCGTTATTTCCCCCCCCCCACCCCCCATGTCATGACTGATTCGGACACCAGAAGAGGAGAGAGAGAGAGAGATATGGGCGGGCGGGCGGGGGGGGGGGAAACGTTTAGTAATGGCATCTTCTGTTTCGGTCATTGTTCATTTAACCTCGCTAGGAATGTGTTAGTTTTGGCGCGATCGTTGAAAACCCCAAACGGGGCTTTTGTTAGAGGTTGACTTGACTTGCCTGGTCTTGTGTTGACAGAGCCAGCAGGTGTCCAAGAGGAAAAAGAAGAAGAAGACGGAGTCTCTGCTGGGAGCGCCGTTCCACCTGAAAGATGGAGACACGATCGGACTCAAGGTACCGTCGAGAAAACCCAGAGCAGGATGAGCCCCTTCCTCAGTGAATCCATCCAGAGAAACCCACGCCTTTACTCTTACATATTCCCTTTCCATTTCACATTTAGGGCATTTAGCAGACGCTTTTGTCCAAAGGGACTTGCAATACTTCCTTCTGACCAACTGTTCTGGAATAGTAAATATGTATTGCCAAGTAGCTATCCCAGTAGACTTATGTAGTGGAGAAGCAGTGTATTGTGGGTAACAATTTGGAGCAGGAATTGAGTGACACTTGGCATTGAAGAGATGACCTCCTGTTCACACTATCGGTTGTTAGTGACTGAATGCATTCCTGTATAACACATGATGAACCCATGACACGTGTTGTGTTGCTGCCGGGCAGAACCTGTTGGTGGACAGCAGCCGGGACTTCTGCACCCTGGATGACCTGCAGGGTCAGCAGAAGCTGCGGGAGGAGGCGGAGCAACGCAGGAAAGGGTAGTCAACCTTTCCTCACTTCCTTCACCTTACTTTCTTACGACAACTCGTTAGCCTGGGAACCGGATGATACATCTGACCCCCCCTCCCCCCCCCCCCTCCCGTTGAGACCGATTACGAGCCGATTTCTGGCCAATCACAGCCGTTCATCTAATAGGGTTTGAGGCATTTTCGTAAACAACCAATATGGCTGCCGCTGATGCGTTGTCTGTTGAATCCGCAACGGTATTAAACAAACTGGACTAACAACTCGTCTGCTTTACTTTAAAAATGTTTAGTTGTGGCCATAATGCACCTGTAAGTAAATATGAATATATGCCGTTTGTTGGGCGCTGTTATCGGAAGTCTCTTACAATACTGTGAGTGCATACACTCACAGTATATACTCTTAGCACGGGTGGCCAGTGGGAATCGAACTCCCGACCCCCGGCAGTGTTGATGTAGGCTCCACCAGTTGAGCTAGGCGGGACCATGTTCGCGACGTTGGTCTAACTAAATAATTAAGGTTATTTTATTTGATTGTAATTACCTCTCTGTCCCCGTGTCTGCGGTTCGACGGAGAACAAAATGGTTCTCCGTCGAACGAAAATGAGACGCTTGCCTTTTTTTTTTTTTTTAATCGTCATCATTAAGACTCCTTTTAAAGATCGTTTCGACTGAGCCATTTAGCGAAATCCTCCTTGCTAATCCCATCGCTAAATCTTCCATTGCAGAGCGCCGAGTTGCGAAGCGGCGCCGGAGAGGAAGGCCTCCTCCTCCTCTAAGGCCAGGAAGCCCGAAGTGGCGCTGTCCATCAACGTTGGGACCTTCCGGTAGCCCCGCCTGCCGGGCGGACGTCCAAACGTTTTACTCATGATACTGTCTACTACTACTACTGCTACTACTACCTGTAATATCATCAAAACCACATCACTGGGACTTTGTACACGCAGGATTATCCCACGCAACCTCAATCTTGTGCCAAAAAAAGATTGAATCCCGTTCCCCTTTACATGCATACTGTATGTGTCCCCCCCCTCACCCCACCCCCCCCCCCCCCCTCCAATTGAAGTGGTCATCAGATTAGAGGAATTAGGGGATTCTTAAGGGAAGTTTATCTCTGCAATCTGCTTTGCGGTGCGTTTTGATCTGCATTACGTCTATGCAACGTCTCGGTTTCCGATAGGGAGGCCGTTTATCATTTACAGTCTCGGTTCTACTGTCCGCCTGTCGGCCCGCAGACGGGTCGATGGCGTCTCCTTTTACTCGAGTTCTTGTACTTTGTCCTGGCCGGTCCACAGCCATTACTATTACCGCACAAATGAGAAACGTGCTTGTGTTGCTCATCTCTGGACTAAACCGTTGCGGTTGTGTCCTCCTGGCTCTGTTGTCCCGTGTGTCGCCGGGCGATGAAGTCGGCCTTACCTTGGGGAAGCTGGGGTCACCTCAGTTATTCCCTACCTCACTCTACCTCTCTCTCTCGCTCTCTCTCTCTCTCTCTCTCTCTACCTCTGCATCCCTTCTTCTCGGTCCATTTCCCCTTCTCTCTATCGCTGATCAGGTATTTCTTTGGGCCTCTGAAGGTATTCAAACAGTGAGCCGCTGTTTCGTCTCTTGGCAATAAAGGTGATGAATGTGGAGTAACCCGCACACTATGAAGGGGACCGGCTGCCGATCGGCCCCTGGGCCCCTGGCCGCCATTTTGTGGTCGTATTATTGAGTGGCAGTTGATTTGGGCGATCCGTGGAGGCCGAGGCTGTGGTCAGTTTAAGTCCCTTGAACTGTGATCGCTCAATGAAATCAAAGCAGACAATCTAGACTTTAATGTCATTCGGTTGTCATGAAAGTGTTATATACATTTGAACAAAAAGTGTGATCAATGATGATGATAATGATAATAACAATAATACATGTTTACTTTGGATGAATTCCTTTAACAGCCCTGTGTCGGATTAATACTTCATTTCTTCAAGTGCTCTCATTGCTGTTTTTCCACTTCGCATGCACCATTACCTGAACTTCAGGGAACAAATGTAATCCATCGATTCATTATTTGAATATACTCAGTCTATGACATGTTTGGGTTTTTTTGTAAATTATTTGGTAATTAGGACTTTGTATCCTTCGGCACAAATCATGTTTCATTTGTCATCTGGCGTAAAGTGCCAAGTATTTACTACAGACTTTCCTTTTGGCTATTTTTTATTTGGAGGCGAATGCAGGAAAACAATGTGATAATAACCTCCTTTTGCAATAATCAGTATTGCCTTGCAGGGTCATTTGTACGTAGGCCTTTACAGGACGCCATATAGATCTGTCGGCATGACGTCATGTCGAATTTGTTGCGTTAACGTTTTATGTATATAATAATAAAATATACATCAAGATCCTTAACCTATGTCGTCAGTGTTGTTTTATACTGTGTGTGTGTGTGTGTGTGTGTGTGTGTGTGTGTGTGTGTGTGTGTGTGTGTGTGTGTGTGTGTGTGTGTGTGTGTGTGTGTGTGTGTGTGTGTGTGTGTGTGTGTGTGTGTGTGTGTGTGTGTGAGATAAAGACCCGGGTTATTAATTAGGTTAAACTTTTTTTATATGCAACATATTTAGGGCGACCACTGCATTACAGTGAAAGACCATGATGCGCGTCTGGCGTGCGCGTGCGCGTGCACCTCCTGCATGCATCATCATGCAACACGAAGTCTCTCATGCAATCGCAATTTCTCACCGACCTTGCAACCAATCAATGGTCAACGTGTGACACCGGCCGCTGCAGCGACTGGCCGCGGCCGGTCTCCACCCCCCTCCCCCCCGGGTTATATGGGCCGGCGGACGGGGGCTGCGGCGTGCAGTCCCAGGGCGTCTTACCCAGCCTGCAACACCAGCCTGCAACAACACCCTCCACCCAGCCTGCAACACTACCCAGCAGCCTGCACCCTCTCCATCCTTCATCTGCAGCGGACTAATCACGTCGCCATCATGGTCGATGCTTTCTGTGCCACATGGAAGTTGGTCGATAGCCAGAATTTCGATGAGTACATGAAGGAACTTGGTGAGCTGCTTTTTAATCACATTATCACTTTTTTTATTCACTTCATATATACATAGATATAGATATAGGCCTACACCAAAAAAATGCAACTTAACATTTTACTTTTGACTCTGTAAAAGTAAGTATTGCATGGACATGGACTACATGGCCTATCATTTTAATAACCACATGCATAATAACGCAAATATGAGACATTAATTAATCTCCAATGTTGCAGCGGTGGCCCTTATGGTGGCTATTAACACTGGCCCCGTTAACCTGCATCATCGTTATGATTATAATTATTCATCATTATTGATTATTGATAATTCCCTCTTGGTCCCGCCAGGTGTGGGCTTCGCCACCAGGCAGGTGGGCAACGTGACCAAGCCCACCATCGTGATCAGCCACGAGGACGAGCGGGTGGTGGTGAAGACCCAGAGCACCTTCAAGAACACCGAGGTGTCCGGGAAGCTGGGCGAGGAGTTCGACGAGACCACCGCCGACGACCGCACCGTGAAGGTGGGCCAGGGGCCGGGGGCCAGGGGCCAGGGTGGTTAGGACTGAACACATTCATTCATTCATTTTTGGGTTTTTTTGTGTTAATTAAAACATTTAAACAAAATATATAAAGTATAAATACAAAAATCCAATGTGGATCAATTTATAGAATTGAAAGCAACAGATTACAAAAATGAATGAAAAATGAATAGTCCCGTTCTGCACACAGGGAAGGACTTTTCTTCAAGTTGTTTAATCAAAAAAATAAAAATTAAATGTAGATCAATATATAGAATGAAAGCAACAGATACAAATATAAATGAATGACTGATGAATGAATAGTCCTGTTCTGCACACAGGGTAGGACGTTTCTTCAAGTTGTTTAATCTAAAAAAAAAGTTGGATGGTAAAATACCCCCCCCCCCTGCTCTGCTTGCAGTCCACCTTCACAATGGAGGGAGACAACCTCGTCCAAGTGCAGAAGTGGGATGGGAAGGAGACCAAGTTTGTCCGAGAGCTGAAGGACGGGAAGATGGTGATGGTGAGTAGTGATGAATGATGAATGACCTGCCGAGTAACGCGCGCGCTCCCAGGGGCCGCTGCAAAGCAGAGCTGTGCTCGGGACATGATGGGTTCATTGGGGACATTGTAGGACGTTAGGCCATTCAATGCATGCAGTTAAAATCAAAGAGCTTATATAAAGGGATATTTGTTATGTGCTATATATTATAGGCCTATATATTTCCCAACATTCACATTAAACCGCTTTCCTCCCAGACGCTGACTTTCGGGGGCGTCCAGGCCGTCCGCACGTACGAGAAGGCATAAGACAGGCTACCTCACACCCAGGGATGTCGTCCAAGTTACGGGAAAACCATCTGAATTTGTTTTGTTTTTTAACTGTATGCAAAAATTTGCACCTGATTTTGTTGTTTTTTTTTTAACATGAAACAAAATGTGTCGGAGAATCATCATCATCATCATTTTTTGCTAAAACAATTCATGACAAGCCCATTAACATGTAATACTGTAATAACGTTTGTAAAACCCTTTCAACCACGTTTATCAATAAATTACTTGTATTACTAAACAGGTTTTAATATTGTCACTTGTTTGTACAAAAGGTTTTACTTTGAAAGGGCAGTCTCCCCCCTCCCCTATGCCCCCTCCCCCTCTCCCTCCCCCCTCTCCCTCCCCCCTCTCCCTCCCCCCCTCTCTTTTCATGAGAGTTTTCTATGCCTCGCCACATTTGTATCCAACTTAAAGAAAGAACAAAGGCGCTCATTGTGATTGGTCGGTTCCAGGTGTCAGCTGGGCTGACGGGGCAGGGCGGCCCGGCCGGTCCAGGAGCAGCAAGTGTACTGAACCCAGTAGACCGGACGACCCAGTAGGGGGGGGGGGGGGGGGGGGGGGGGGCGGGGGAGGGGGGACGTGGCCTGGAGTAACCTTCTGGGGGAGCAGTGGGGGGTGGTTCTGGTGTGCACTCCCGTGTGTGTGTGTGTGTTGGGGGGGGGGGGGGTTAAGGTTGATGATGTCACCCTCCTCGGGATAATCTGCTTTAAGCTGTGATGTCATCACGTCGAGGCAACATTCGACCGTTTGGACCAACCGTGTGTAAATGCTGCGGGTGGCATGACGCGGCGATGTCAGGAGGCTGAGCAGTGGGGAGGACAAATAGGCCGTTTCTCAAGGCCCAGTTCTCATTGTGTATACATATAGGCCTATATATATATATTTATTAAGAAAAATATATATTCTCTTTAGTTCTTTGCACATTCTTATTTTGCATTTCTCATCTCATCTTTTTATTTATTTCACTGTCCTGTAGCCTCATCTGGGATTATTAAAGGACGTCTTATCTTATTCATATTTCACATGCAGTTTCAGGGAAGAAAAAAACACAAAAAGGCCTTCACCATAGGCTGTATAGTTTTATTTTTGAAGACTTTGAGTTGTGTTGGTTCCTCCTGGTCGGTGCCTGTTCCCTGTGCACGGTGTGTGTAGCCTACTGAACGCCGAGACAACAAGCGGGCCGTTATTCTCATTTCATTCTCCCCGAGTTCCCTGGCCGCCGTTGAATAAAGACACAGCAGCAGCAGTGGCGGCGGCGGCGGCGGCAGCACAATACAACTATGGTTACTGGAGTGGAAGTTATTTGGCCATTGGCCCCGCTGAATTAATGACATGAAAATATCCCAGTTCCCCCCCCCAGTTCCCCCAGTTCCCCCCACTGCACTGCCAAATGATTTGCATAAGTAATTCACATGCCGACGGGGGGGCGTGAGAGAAACCTTTAGCAGAATAGGAGTAGAGGAATAATATTTTACATTTCAACCACGTGACACCACAACTGCCTACTTGTTAAGGTTAGAGTTGAACTTCATTGTCATTCTTGAAAATGAGGACAGTGTGAGTCAGAGAGAGAGTTGGCTCCTCTTGGGCTGCATGGGACTTATTCACCTTAGTGGCCGAGGCCAAACCAAGATGGCCACTAGGTGAATAAGGCCTGTATAGGGAAAATAATGCTTCTTTAAATGTCCGGTTGAGCGATTCCCTCGGTGGCTGCTGTACAATTCCCAGATGGACAGTGAGATTGTCCCCTTTGTGTGGAATATGTCAGCTGACCTGGAGTAACCTCCATCTCTGGCCTAATGAGGGGACCCCGAAGACTGGCCCTTTATCCGTCTCCCTGACAGTTAAATTAGGCCTCTGCCATATTCTGTCAGTCTGTCTCTCTCTCTTTCTGTGTCTGTATGTCTGTCTGTCTGTCCCTCTCTTTGTCTCCCTCCCTCTCTGTCTCTCTCTCTCTTTGTCTCTCTCTCTCTCTCTCTGGCAACATGCCACAAACCCAAATAAATGGTGTCCTTATTGAAGTGCATTGAATCATGATGATGTATTTTGATGTAATTCAGCTATTAACAATGTATACAATACAAAAATATTTAAACAGGCCACAGTCCTCTTAACCATTAAGACTACAATGCATATTTATGTAGACTATTTAAATATAATTACTGAAAAGGTTTGTCTGTGTGTGTGTGCACAAGTGTAACATGAACACCTGATGGTTTTCAAGAGTAATGTGATGTTAACGTTTACTTTTACTCAATGTCGCCATCTACTGGCCACGACTACATTGCTTCACTGTAATCTATCTATCTATCTATCTATCTATCTATCTATCTATCTATCTATCTGTCTATCTGTCTGTCTGTCTGTCTGTCTGTCTGTCTGTCTGTCTGTCTATCTATCTATCTATCTATCTATCTATCTATCTATCTATCTATCTGTCTGTCTGTCTGTCTGTCTGTCTGTCTATCTTTTTTTCATCTCTTAACATGTCAGAAAAAAACATCAAATACGCAAACATGCACAGTTCATGCTTTTCGACCTAATTGGAAATGATAAGTCACTGGTAGTGACATCACAAAAAAAACATCAAACACACGACATGTTCATACTTTTCGACTTAATTGGAAATGATAAGTCACTAGTGACTGCTATTATTATTACTATTATTGATTATTCAGAATCTGCAGAATGCTTGATGTGCACGTTTACACTGCTTTGAGATCTACCGAATGAAATCATGAAGCCATATAATATATGACTTTATTAATACTTTATATATCATCAGTCACTCAACAAAATCCACTGCCATCATGTGAATCCTTGACAACAATTTCACGTTACTGGAAGAGAAGTAAAGTTGGTTCCTCTCATCTCCTTAGTGAATAGGTCAAGGGAGCAGACTAAGCATGATAACGCAGCATGTCCTCCAGACAACATGTGGGGCAGAGCTTAACACCGACCGGCGTAATGACACAACAACCATCACCATGCTTCATAGAAGATGAAGTGCATCCACACCGTGGATGTCAGTTATAATAGCCTATAGCGCAAACATTATTTTAATGTGGTTTCCAGGTTTCCAGGCAGGTTGTTGATCAAGATCGGTTTCTTTCTGAGATTTCCCAGCAAAACATCACCTAAAACCGACCTGACGTCTATTAATTGATGTCTAGCTTTTCAAAATGTATGCCTGCATAGAGCCGCTGGGACACCGGAAGTAGAACCCCCGGACCGGAAGTAGCGAACATGAGGACAAGTGTAGCTCGGATATGCACTCGTGTGTGAATTGAAAGCAAGACGCTGGAGAGGTTTAGCTTTCTTTGTCTTAATGTTCATTTCTGTTAACAATTGTAGTTTAAAAAAAAAATAGTTATTTAAAAAATGGCGATATACGTGGTCAACTAACGCGTGCCGTCGAGGGGATCGGTAAGACATCGCTCTTGATTCTTGCTCAATTTAGCAACAGCAAAAGCTGCCAGTTTAGTATATTAAAGTAGTACTACCGAGTGCTTTCACGTCGCCACCTACCGTTCAGGCTGGCGAACTGACCGAGTATTTACAGATTGAGTTTACAAGTGGTCGACGTGTAATTCGGGCCAAAAGAAAGTTGCTTTCAATGAGTTGTGTGTGCACTTAAAAAAAAAAAAAAAAGTAAAAAGAAGTTGTAAATAAAGTTGTAATGTATTCATAAAAAAAATTACACAATCACAAATATTGTTGTGTTTGTTGACGGTATATATTGCACATTTGCGGTTTGTGTATTTATGCATGAACACGTGAGAATCACGTTAAAGATTTGAAAACTGTTTCACAGATTCACACATCTTTTCTGCGACTAAAAAAAGTTAACAAATCTTAAGTACAACTACAAATACGTTTTTCTTTTCAGTTACAAAAATTCTGATTACACTTCCAATACTTTAAGAGTGAAGTTAAGCTCCTTACATTAAATCAGAAAACCAGAAAAACAGCGAAGAAAATCTCAAATCTCATTCTATCAAACTAATGACTGATACACAGTCATCCAGGTAGTAGTCGTGGGTCCGTGGACAACGTCGCTACGTTACGCATCAACTTTCACTGCTTTTGTGAAACATGTTTCATAGGAACGGTTTGTACACAGAGATGTCAAAAACCTCAGTTCTGCATCTGCCAAGTGAGCTCTCATAGCGACAGCGCATGGTCATTCCTTTCAGCCCAAAATAAATATTCAACAAAAGACTGGACTTTGTTTTTTTTCAAAAGGGGGAGGGATACAAAAGTAAATAATCTCTTTTTACAATTTTAACTGTTGAATGTCATTGAAGAAAGTTTGACTATAATATGGCTATTCAAGTGCAAACATGAATGAATATTAACAATAATGAAATTATCAATAACTCACATAATTGCTTAGGCAGTGGGATTGTCCCCTTTGTCTGGAATGTATGTCAGTGTTAGCAGCTGACCTGGAGTAACCTCTCTCTGGCCTAATGAGGGGACCCCGAAGACTGGCCCTTTATCTGTCTCCTGTCAGTTAAATTAGGTCTGCCATATTCTCTCTCTCTCTCTCTCTCTCTCTCTCTCTCTCTCTCTCTCTCTCTCTCTATGTCTCTCGCTCTTGCTCTCTGGCAACATGCCACAAACCCAAATAAATGGTGTCCTTATTGAAGTGCATTGAATCATGATGATGTATTTTGATGTAATTCAGCTATTAACAATGTATACAATACAAAAATATTTAAACAGGCCACAGTCCTCTTAACCATTAAGACTACAATGCATATTTATGTAGACTATTTAAATATAATAACTGAAAAGGTTTGTCTGTGATTAGCATTGACCAAATACATCCATGAACAAATTCAAGAGTAACGTTAACGTAAAAGTAGAACGTCTACTTTTACTCAATGTCGCCATCTACTGTTGCCATGACTACATTGCTTCACTGTATGTTCACAGCATTTTCTGTTTCACATTCAACTCAACACAATCAAATTTGCATTTATTTTTATTGGTGTCAAAGCCTTATTTATACATACACACAAATCCAGTTATACTTGATAGTATAACTATTTCCAAATTTGTACACTCAAGTACAGATGATGACAGTGATTTGATCACTAAAATCTCAAGGATCAGGTTGCAGTATACTGTATATAATGTTTCCATTAATTCCATTAATAATTAATTTCACTATTTACAAAGTGAGTTCTAAAGAGACAATACATTTTTGTTGTCTCTTAACATGTCAGGGACCCATTTTTTTTTTTACTTCTCAAACTAATTGGAAATGATGTCACTAGTGACATCACAAAAAAAACATTGAACACACAACATGCACAGTTCAAGGACTGCTGTGATTATTCAGAATCTGCAGAATGCTTGACGTTCACGTTTAAACCTGCTTTAAGATCTACTGAATTAAATCATGAAGCCATATAATATATTACATTTTATGTTTCCGTTATATATTATCAGTCACTCAAAACTCAAAAAAATGCACTGCCATCATGTGAATCATTTTGAGATCACCACTCACAAAAAATGTTGTCAAGGACACTGGAAAAACAAAAGACCGTTTGTTATCCTTGGAAGAACTCAAAAGACGTCTTTCAGACCCCCCCCCCCAAGACAAATTAGGCTACAACTTGTAGAAATTGTACAAATGTAACCCTAGCGCATTGTGCGGTTGAGTGAGCAAAACATCAGTCAATAACATTTCACATTACTGGAAGAGAAGTAGAAAGTTGGTTCCTCTTATCTCCTTTGTGAATAATTCAAGAGAACAGACTCAGCATTATAATGCAGCATGTCCTCCGTCTCCCCGCCCAGACAACATATGGAGCAGAGCTTAAAACAGTGTAATGACCGGCTTAATGACAGGCACAACAACAACTAAGTTGCTCCAACATAAAGTGCATCCACACCAGTGGATGTGTCAGTTTCAGTTATATAGCTAAAATATTATTTCAATGAGGTATACAGGTTTCCGGTAAGGTTGTTAATCAAGCATCGATTTCTTTCTGAGATTTCCAAAAATACAGGCTTTTAAATCACCTAAAACCGACCTGATATCCATATGTCTTGCTATATGTTGTATTTTCAGCAAATGTAGGCCTACACATGTGCATTTCTACAGTGTAAATAATATTTAAATACTATAAATAACTGTTAAATTATATATATAATATACTATTTCCATTAGTTTAGTGGTTGTGAGCTATAATTCATAAGGTAATGTACCTATTAACAATATCATAAAATAACACTGTAGACTTTACTGTACAATAGCAGCTTACATTGCAGGTTTTTTCATAATTTTTTGAGTAAACCCATCACTTGATCTTAAAATGTGCTGTATTTTCATAAATTTGACAAATGACATTTGAACAAGTCACTGAACATCATTTTGGTCTATCAATGAACAGCTGTAAGCCACAGCAAAAAAATTCATTTTGACATCCGTTTCAAATGTGTCCCATTGTATATTACCACGTAGCAAGGTCGCTAAATACATTATTGCAAACCAGTGCAGATAAAACTATGAAGGCCTACTCAGTGACATAGATTTGTGTGAGTAGCATTCAATCCAAAAACCTCCATGATACAAGTTGGCAACCGACGCTCCAAGAAGAATATCCAGAACATTAAATCATAACTTCTTAGTAGTTTGCCCAGAAAAACAGCGAAGAAAATCTCAAATCTCATTCTAAGAGAAAGCAACAACTTTAACCAACATTAGGCCTACAATGCTAACCGTTAGGCTATCAAACTAATGACTGATACACAGTCATCCAGGTAGTAGTCGTGGGTCCGTGGACAACGTCGCTACGTTACGCATCAACTTTCACTGTTTGTGTGAAACATGTTTCGTAGGAACGGTTTGTACACAGAGCTGTCAAAAACCTCAGTTCTGCATCTGCCAAGTGAGCTCTCATAGCGACAGCGCATGGTCATTCCTTTCAGCCCAAAACAAATATTAAACAAAAGTCTGGACCTTGTTTTTTTTAAAAAGGGGGAGGAAAAACAAAAGTAAATAATCTCTTTTTACAATTTTAACTTTTGAATGTTCTATAAACCGGTTAAGAGGACATTGAAGAAAGTTTGAATATAATATGGCTATTCAAGAGCAAACATGGATGAATATTAACAATAATGGAATAATCAATAACTAACATAATTGCTTATTTGGCATAGCAATACGAGCAAGAACAGCATTCAAAAAACTGTCAATGCCGTTCAAGTCTAAAAAAAACACTAAAATCACAAACAAATATGTTAGGTCTAAAACAGGAACACTACCACCTTTCAAGTAAATCACCACCTCTGACCTTGGCGTGGCAGGCTTATATCTGTGTACCCTTTTCTCAGTTAAACATTCAAAGGTATTATTTTAAAGTGATCATTAACCCTATGCAATATAAATGAAGTGTCGATATAAAGGCCAATAAGCAGCCTAAGTAAATAAAATAAACAAATGTGCATGTGTCCCTTAAAAAAAAAAGAAGAAGCTTAACATACAGCATCTAACGTTAATAATAATTGTTCCAATTTAAAATAATGGATATGCATATTATATTAGAAGACTCATTTGAAAACAACGAAACAAAATTAAAAAAAAATAAAGTAGTAAAGGAATGACACACGTCTGCATCTGCTGCGAGAGCTCAACTGACGTTGGAAAAATTAAGAACCTGTCGCGCGTTGCGTGAAGCCAACAGTCACCCAGCGTCTTCGCGTTTTTTTTCGTAAACAACAACTTCTGGTGACTTTTAGCTGCGCTAGGACAGCGGCGGTCATGACTTCACCTCAACATTAGTAAACGTACAACTCATCGACCTGTAAACCTCTCGTTCACCGGCAAACCTCCTGTTCACCGTTTGTTTGTTCGATAAGTTTGTTGTTTGTTGCGTATGACGCGTTTCTCCGGACTCGCCGAGGCCCGAGGTCCGAGGTCTCACATCTGCAGCGGCGAGAAGGCGTAGAACGGGAACTGGGCCTCGTCCTCGTCCACGAAGAAGCACTGGAAATAGGGCATCTCATCTGGAAGGAGTCATCAAAATGGCATGAGTGCAAGTTGTGCTTTGGGAGGGTTAGGGGTGTTGTGATGTTCTTTGAGGAAGAAGGCCGCCGACACAGGATCGCTTTTAACTCACTTTATTTGTTTAGCTTTAGGTCTATTATCTATGAAGCAAATGGAGGGGAACTGTATCATTCACGCGTGGAGCGACCCTTAGCTGGATGTCTAACAGATATGTGGCCTCTAGGGGTTCTGCTCTCCCCCCGGTTGTGTGGTTTGGTAGTACCTGGGCAGGCGTGGCCTCTATGACGCATAATATGCTCTGCTTGGCTAGTGTTGAGCGCCCGCTCCCAGTGTATTATGTGTGCTGCCATCTGGTGGCCAGGTGCGGTTAATACAGCTTATATATTTGTTTCTATTCCCTAGTGGCAATGTGTAGATATTACAGCTTATGTATTTGTTCCTGTCCCCTTGTGGCTACGTGAGGATGTTACAGCTTAGTGTTATATGTGCGGTTATACATTCGTCACAGGGGACCGGATGTGAGACGGCGAGAACATTCATTTTCATTAGCACACACATATTGCCACATTGTCCAATGTAAAAATAATATTTCTACATACCTTCCAGTAAGTAGTCGTCTGTTGCAGAGGGCTCTTCTGTGAAAAGGAAAACGTATACTCATGATCACAAAGAGGAAAAATAAGGAGGTTGTTTTTGTTGTACATTTCCAAACAGCTGTCATGCACAGGCCTATCACTAGACTGCATGCTTTGGCATCATCCGCCACATAGCTAGATTCAATAGACTAATTAAACTAGATTAATACCCTTTGCTTTCTCTTCTTTTGCAGTCTTCTTCTCAACTGATTTTTCTGAACAAAAGAGAAGAATAATCGTTACTGTGAAGCCAATGTACATAAAGTAAGTGAACCAAATACCAAGTTAGCAACATACCCCTTTTCACAGTCTCTTGTTTCTCTTTGAGACGTCTTTCCTCTGTAAAATAAACAAAAAACCAAAACGATTAAGTAGGCTGATGGTATTATTCAAGTAAGAAAGAAGTACATTAATTTGACTTATTTTATCACAGACATGTGCTAAAAGCTAATACACAATTGATGTGTATTAACTTATTACTACATACTTTTCAAACATTATCTACAAACTTCTGTACCTTACTATGACAGGTGTGATCTTTTCTTTTTATAGGGTAGGCTATATTATTATATAAATATGCGTTGCCAAGATATTCAACATGAGCACAATGCCAAGTCAAACTATACTCTTTACTGTGTAGATTTGCTGCAGGCGTTAGGGCAGGTTGAAACTCACATTGTGTAGCTTCAAATTCACACTGTGTAGGATTTAATCAATGCATATCTTTGGTTATCTTGTGTAAAAGAAAGAGATATATTTTTGGTTGAAAAATACCTAATAGATTACCAAAATATTATTTCTGCCTTCTGATGCCGTCCAGGCTTCACTCTCACCAATAATTAATCGGCAGTGGAAAAAAAACATGTGTAGCATCACCACATTTGTTAAAATAATATTGTATTTTTACATTAAAATCCCTGTCTTTTTAATCCCTGTAAAACGGTTTAAAATGTTTGATGACTCGTCCTGCATGGAGCAGTTACAAATTTTGCATCCAATGAAAATGCTTCAGCTCCATCAGGAGGATGAGCCTGCGTCTCTCCTCCACCAGCAGCACCGCCGGTCGACCAAACACTGCACAATGCACACTGAACAGCTGTGATTAACAGCTGTCGACGGTTTAGTTACTATAACGCCACACTCACACCAACACATGTTGTGTTCTCTCTAACATCAACTAAACTATGGCTATTTGTTGGTATCTATATTAGACAGCACAGTGTTGTTTTTAGAGGAACCTGACTATTGGTCTATTAGGTTGTTTTGCTGGTTCACCAGGTTGGTAAGATAAAGAGCCAAGAGATGATATTTTTTTTACCTTTCTTTGTAGGCGGGGAGAGAACAGTCCTCCTTTTTGGCTTCTCGTCCCCTGTTTCAATATGACACGTATGCATTATTTATATGTACTAAACAACACACACACACACACACACACACATCGATCATCTGGCAGGATAGCAGTACCTGTGATCTTCCTTGCTGGTGGGGGTATGGCCCTCTTTGGCGCTTCTATGTGATGAGATACAAACACAGGAACTCAGAAATATTAACCAATATATTCATTAAAAGTTAGGGTCAGGGTTAAGAGCACATCATGGAATAGAACGCAATGTAATGGAAAATAATGTAATGGAAACAATATAATTTCTGTATGATAACCATCATTTTAATCACCAATAACTAAAAATATGTGAAGTGAAATTACCATATTTTCTATGAAATCCTGGCAACCAGAAATGTTCGAGAAAATATCTTAACAGTCAGTTAATTAAACCAATGTATTTTTCCCCTCAGAGCAATCCTAGCACTAATTTGCTTTGACCTCTGAACCCTTAGTGCCAGAACTACCACCAGTCTCAACTACAGGACCACAAATGTACCTTTTCTCACACAGATTGCTTAAAGATATATCATATCTTTCTATATTATCAAGTAATTACTATGTTGGAAAGGATATACACACAAATAAAAATGGTTACATCAAGGACATCCCAAATTCTAGTGAAAGTTTTGGTCCATGGAAAATGTTAAAATACCCAGCAAACTCAATTTACCTTTTTTCAATCTCATAGCCTTCATCCTCTCCTTTGCTAGAGTGGCATTTCTCTGCATAACTGCAACCTCTGTCAATATAGATAAAATACATTTAAAAAAAAAAACGTTTTTACATAAGTTTAAATCGAGTTTGAAGGTACATTGTAATGTAAATTACTTCTAGATAGATTATGCTGAGATGTAGTTTTGGTTTTTCCTAAGGAATTACAAAGTGACAAAATAGTCCAATCAAATGTCTCTCACTTACCCATCTTTGATGGAATCAGTTTGGGCTTTACCTTTGCTACAGTTTCTAAAACAAGAATATAACAAATTAGTCTTGTTTTCCAAGTTGACACCTCTGGATATAGCCACTTCAATAATATCCATATATGCAATTCAATTGTCTTAATAAATAAAGGTTCCCATACCTGTCACTGTTGGCACAGCTTTTGCTTTACATTACATTTCATTTCATTACGTTTAAAGTGTGTAAATATGATTTTGACAATTGGAAAGTGGTCTTCACACACTTACCTTTTGTTGGGATAGCTGATTTGGTCTTTTCTTTCTCTGCTTGAATAAACCGTATGATATATCATTAAAAACCATTCTCTTTAAAGATGAAATCCTCACATCACAGTTTTTCAAAAATGAATCAAAATTATATTCATAATTTAAAGCAGAATAAAATCCTACCTTTCTTCAAAGGAGCTGCATTCTCTTTGTCAACTTCAGCATCTAAATATGTAAAAATTAAATATTTGTAAAACATGCTAAAAAAACAAAACATTGCTGCATTAAAAAATGTAAATGCAATTTGTGTTTTGTCATTTAAGAATACAATCAAACCTCAACATCTAAAAGTAAAAAGTACAACTTTTTTTTATTCTGACAAACACTTCAACCTCTGTGTCTGTAAAGAAGAAATCAAAGAAAAGCAAGGAACATTTGATTTGTTTTATTTCTTAGCAGGGAATTTATCTTGATCCTAGAAAACTATGCTCCTGTCTGTTGACAGGCAATACAATAGTTACATGGATTGTAAAATGAAAACACATCATTCATTATTTTATTTCAGCATTTCCCTTTCATGTGATGCCATCACATTCAGCTTCACCAAGTGAGCCTGAAGTTAAGCACCTTACCTTTCTTTGCTGGCTTGGCTTTTTGTTTTGGTTCCTCTTGCTCTTTGGCAGTCTCCAATGCTGTGAAACCATGATACCATGGTTACCAGACCATACCACGTATAAAGGCATATTAGAAAGAAGCTATTGTAGGATTCATAGTCCATTTACAAGGTGAAAATAAGTGAATGTGAAAACTTTAAACAGGAGGGAATATCAACTAAACTCAGTAGGTAGACAGTTAGGAGGCTGACGTATTATTATGTACTAAACAACACACACACACACACACACACACACACACACACACACACACACACACACACACACACACACATATCGATCATCTGGCAGGATAGCAGTACCTGTGATCTTCCTTGCTGGTGGGGGTATGGCCCTCTTCGGCACTTCTATGTGATGAGATACAAACACAGGAACTCAGAAATATTAATACTATATAATATATAATAATATATTAAGATCATACTGGTACCTTTCTGAGCAGGGACTGCTTTGGTGATCTTTTCTTCTAGGGTTCAACAAATGTTGATATGTAATTAAATATAGTTTCAAAAGGATGTATAGTTTTCAGCCTATATGCAAGAGCTTTGCGGGCATGCTGACTGAGAACATTTGCTTTAGCTTTTTATGATTAAGATTTTTAAATAAAATCAGCCTTAATGGTATTAAGGGTACCAGTGGTTAGCTGAGTCAATATATTTTGTACCTGGTTTTGTGACGTTAAGGTGTGACTTTTTAAGGGCAGCAACTGTTTCCTTTGTGTCAGCCATCTTGATGGGCTTCTTCAGTCCATCTTCTGAAAATGAAAACAACTTTATATTAATAATAATGAAAGTTGAAGTCATTTGACATGATACAATTCTGTTTACAATTGTGTTAGTCATTTTAAGTATTCTTAATGGTTTTTAGACTTTTTCAGTAATCTATTTGTGCATCTTATTTGTTTTCATACCCTTTTTGAGTTCAGCAAGAGCTGCCTTCTTTCTAGGAAGTTCCACTTTTCTCTCCTTCTTCTCATCATCTTTTGGCATCTCTAAATACACCAGTAAAATATATGTCAGTACACAATTAATTCAATAAAATCACAATTTTAAAACATAAAAAGACTTCTGAATTTATAGTACCCAGGCTACAGATCAATAAGGTGATTGTCAAGTTCCTATTACCCCACCTGATTGTGTAACATTGAGATGCTCCTTTTTCAAAGGCGAAACTGTGGTCTTCCTGACAACCCGAATCTCCTTCGGCGACTTCTTGGGTTCATCGTCTGAATAAAAACAGGATGCGACCGGTCCAGATTAGTATAGATGAAAGTATGTATCCGTAGGATTAAGGGTGGGAGCTATTTGAACATAACATAACATACGCCATTTGGTGTTTTTGGTTTTGTCATTTGGCCATTTATCCAAAGTGTCTTGCAACCCCGCAAGGACATTCATTATTTGCATGGCTGACACCATTGTGAATTGAACCCCCAACCGTGTTTGATCCTAACATTGCTGGCCTACCTGTCTCAGTGTCTTGCTTCTTGAGAAGTCCTGGTTTCATTGATTTCTCTTCAGCTTTAGGAATCCTCTTGACTTCTGTTATAGGCTTAGAGGGCTTGGTTGCTTCTGCCTCTTTGGTAGGCTTTTCTGCCTCCTGTTTCTTTGGAGCCTTCTCTGTTTTAGGTTCCTCTTTAGACACTGCCTTTGGTTCCTTTGCTTCTTTGGAAGGCTTCTTAACTTCTTTCTCTTCTTTAGGTGGTTTTGTTGGTTCTTGTTCTTTAGGTTGTTTCTTCACCTGTTTTTCCTCCTTTGAAGCCTTCTCTGTTTTAGGTTCCTCTTTAGACACTGCCTTTGGTTCCTTTGCTTCTTTGGAAGGCTTCTTAACTTCTTTCTCTTCTTTAGGTGGTTTTGTTGGTTCTTGTTCTTTAGGTTGTTTCTTCACCTGTTTTTCCTCCTTTGGAGCCTTCTCTGTTTTAGGTTCCTCTTTAGACACTGCCTTTGGTTCCTGTGCTTCTTTGGAAGGCTTCTTAACTTCTTTCTCTTCTTTAGGTGGTTTTGTTGGTTCTTGTTCTTTAGGTTGTTTCTTCACCTGTTTTTCCTCCTTTGGAGCCTTCTCTGTTTTAGGTTCCTCTTTAGACACTGCCTTTGGTTCCTTTGCTTCTTTGGAAGGTTTCTTAACTTCTTTCTCTTCTTTAGGTGGTTTTGTTGGTTCTTGTTCTTTAGGTTGTTTCTTCACCTGTTTTTCCTCCTTCAAAGCCTTCTCTGTTTTAGGTTCCTCTTTAGACACTGCCTTTGGTTCCTTTGCTTCTTTGGAAGGTTTCTTAACTTCTTTCTCTTCTTTAGGTGGTTTTGTTGGTTCTTGTTCTTTAGGTTGTTTCTTCACCTGTTTTTCCTCCTTTGGAGCCTTCTCTGTTTTAGGTTCCTCTTTAGACACTGCCTTTGGTTCCTTTGCTTCTTTGGAAGGTTTCTTAACTTCTTTCTCTTCTTTAGGTGGTTTTGTTGGTTCTTGTTCTTTAGGTTGTTTCTTCACCTGTTTTTCCTCCTTCAGAGCCTTCTCTGTTTTAGGTTCCTCTTTAGACGCTGCCTTTGGTTCCTTTGTTTCTTTGGAAGGCTTCTTAACTTCTTTCTCTTCTTTAGGTGGTTTTGTTGGTTCTTGTTCTTTAGGTTGTTTCTTCACCTGTTTTTCCTCCTTTGGAGCCTTCTCTGTTTTAGGTTCCTCTTTAGACACTGCCTTTGGTTCCTTTGCTTCTTTTGAAGGTTTCTGAACTTCTTTCTCTTCTTTAGGTGGTTTTGTTGGTTCTTGTTCTTTAGGTTGTTTCTTCACCTCTTTTTCCTCCTTTGGAGTCTTCTCTGTTTTAGGTTCCTCTTTAGACACTGCCTTTGGTTCCTTTGCTTCTTTGGAAGGTTTCTTAACTTCTTTATCTTCTTTAGGTGGTTTTGTTGGTTCTTGTTCTTCTTTAGGTTGTTTCCTCACCTGTTTTTCCTCCTTCAGAGCCTTCTCTGTTTTAGGTTCCTCTTTAGACACTGCCTTTGGTTCCTTTGCTTCTTTGGAAGGCTTCTTAACTTCTTTCTCTTCTTTAGGTGGTTTTGTTGGTTGTTCTTTAGGTTGTTTCTTCACCTGTTTTTCCTCCTTTGGAGCCTTCTCTGTTTTAGGTTCCTCTTTAGACACTGCCTTTGGTTCCTTTGCTTCTTTGGAAGGTTTCTTAACTTCTTTCTCTTCTTTAGGTGGTTTTGTTGGTTCTTGTTCTTTAGGTTTCTTCACCTGTTTTTCCTCTGTTGGAGCCTTTTCTGTTTTAGGTTCCTCTTTAGACACTGCCTTTGTCTCCTTTGCTTCTTTGGAAGGCTTCTTAACTTCTTTCTCTTCTTTAGGTGGTTTTGTTGGTTCTTGTTCTTTAGGTTGTTTCTTCACCTGTTTTTCCTCCTTTTGAGCCTTCTCTGTTTTAGGTTCCTCTTTAGACGGTGCCTTTGGTTCCTTTGCTTCTTTGGAAGGTTTCTTATCTTCTTTCTCTTCTTTAGGTGGTTTTGTTGGTTCTTGTTCTTCTTTAGGTTGTTTCTTCACCTGTTTTTCCTCCTTTGGAGCCTTCTCTGTTTTAGGTTCCTCTTTAGACACTGCCTTTGGTTCCTTTGCTTCTTTGGAAGGCTTCTTAACTTCTTTCTCTTCTTTAGGTGGTTTTGTTGGTTCTTGTTCTTTAGGTTGTTTCTTCACCTGTTTTTCCTCCTTTTGAGCCTTCTCTGTTTTAGGTTCCTCTTTAGACGGTGCCTTTGGTTCCTTTGCTTCTTTGGAAGGTTTATTATCTTCTTTCTCTTCTTTAGGTGGTTTTGTTGGTTCTTGTTCTTCTTTAGGTTGTTTCTTCACCTGTTTTTCCTCCTTTGGAGCCTTCTCTGTTTTAGGTTCCTCTTTAGACACTGCCTTTGGTTCCTTTGCTTCTTTGGAAGGCTTCTTAACTTCTTTCTCTTCTTTAGGTGGTTTTGTTGGTTCTTGTTCTTCTTTAGGTTGTTTCTTCACCTGTTTTTCCTCCTTTGGAGCCTTCTCTGTTTTAGGTTCCTCTTTAGATGGTGCCTTTGGTTCCTTTGCTTCTTTGGAAGGTTTCTTAACTTCTTTCTGTTCTTTAGGTGGTTTTGTTGGTTCTTGATCTTCTTTAGGTTGTTTCTTCACCTGTTCTTCCTCCTTCAAAGCCTTCTCTGTTTTAGGTTCCTCTTTAGACGATGCCTTTGGTTCCTTTGCTTCTTTGGAAGGCTTCTTAACTTCTTTCTCTTCTTTAGGTGGTATTGTTGGTTCTTGTTCTTTAGGTTGTTTCTTCACCTGTTTTTCCTCCTTCAAAGCCTTCTCTGTTTTAGGTTCCTCTTTAGACGCTGCCTTTGGTTCCTTTGCTTCTTTGGAAGGCTTCTTAACTTCTTTCTCTTCTTTAGGTGGTATTGTTGGTTCTTGTTCTTTAGGTTGTTTCTTCACCTGTTTTTCCTCCTTTGGAGCCTTCTCTGTTTTAGGTTCCTCTTTAGACACTGCCTTTGGTTCCTTTGCTTCTTTGGAAGGTTTCTTAACTTCTTTCTCTTCTTTAGGTGGTTTTGTTGGTTCTTGTTCTTCTTTAGGTTGTTTCTTCACCTGTTTTTCCTCCTTCAGAGCCTTCTCTGTTTTAGGTTCCTCTTTAGACACTGCCTTTGGTTCCTTTGCTTCTTTGGAAGGCTTCTGAACTTCTTTCTCTTCTTTAGGTGGTTTTGTTGGTTCTTGTTCTTTAGGTTTCTTCACCTGTTTTTCCTCTGTTGGAGCCTTCTCTGTTTTAGGTTCCTCTTTAGACACTGCCTTTGGTTCCTTTGCTTCTTTGGAAGGCTTCTTAACTTCTTTCTCTTCTTTGGGTGGTTTTGTTGGTTCTTGATCTTCTTTAGGTTGTTTCTTCACCTGTTTCTCCTCCTTTGAAGCCTTCTTTGTTTTAGGTTCCTCTTTAGACGGTGCCTTTGGTTCCTTTGCTACTTTTGAAGGTTTCTTCACTTCTTTCTCTTCTTTAGGTGGTTTTGTTGGTTCTTTTTCTTCTTTGGGTTGTTTCTTCACCTGTTTTTCCTCCTTTGAAGCCTTCTCTGTTTTAGGTTCCTCTTTAGACGGTGCCTTTGGTTCCTTTGCTTCTTTGGAAGGCTTCTTAACTTCTTTCTCTTCTTTAGGTTGTTTCTTCGCCTCCTTTGAAACCTCTGTTTTGATTTCCTCTTTAGCTAGTTTTGTTTTTTCCATATGTTCCTTGGAAAGTACTTTTTCTTCCTTGATAGGCTTTCTTACTTTCTCTTTTTCAGGATGTTTCTTTGGCTCCTTTTGTTCTTTTACCAGTTTTTTTGGTTCTTCTTTAGAGTGTCTCTTTAGGTCTTTCTGCTCCTTAGAGGATACAGTTACATTTTTCTCTTTGGAAGTTACCGTTCTTACCTCTATCTTTCTCAAGAGTTTTTGTATTTTTTCCTCAGAAAGTTTCCCAGACTGCTTCTCTGCTTTAGAGTGTTTCTTCACATCCTTTTCTGTCTTCTCTGGTTCTTTGTCTTTTCCAGAGAGTTTCTTTGCTTTCTTGGCAGCTTCAGATGGTTTGGTTTCTGCCTCAGGTTCCTTTATCCCCTTCTGTTCTTTAGGTGGTTTTCTAACTGCCTCGTCTTCAGGAGTTTTCTTTGATTCCTTGACTTCCTTAGACAGTTTCTTGACTTCTTTTTCTTTCTTTGAGGGCATAGTTTGTTCTTTCGCCTCTTCAGATGCCTTTTGTAGTGACACCTTTTCATCTTTAGATGGTTTGATTTCTATTTTAGATTTCTTAATCTCCTTCTCTTCAGAGGGCTTTCCCACCTCTTTCTTGGGAGGTACAGTTGCCTCTTTTTTGTCTTTAGAAGGCTTCTTCACTTCCTTCTCTTTGGAGGGTTTCTGTTGTTTTGGGTCTTCTTTCAACAATTTCTTTGGTTGTCTCTCTTTAGAAGATCTTGTGTCGTTCAAATCCTTAGACGGCATGGGCACTTCTTTAATTTCCTTGGAAGGCTTCTTCACTTCCAGTACCTTTTCCTGTTCAGAAGTCTTCTTTGAAACCTTTTCTTGTTCTTTAGAAGGCTTCTTTGGCTTTTTCACTTCCTCTTCTTGAGGAAGTTTAGTTGGTTTCTTCTGTTCTTTGATTAATGTCTTTGTTTCTTTCTCTACAGTGAGTTTTGGCAATTCCATTGCCCCCTTGGAGGGTTTGGTTTTGGTTTCAGATGATTTCTTTATTTCCTTTTCTTTTAAAGGCTTTTCCATATGTTCCTTGGAAAGTACTTTTTCTTCCTTAGAAGCCTTTTGTACTTTCTCTTTTTCAGAAAGTTTCTTTGGCTCCTTTTGTTCTTTTACCTGTTTCTTTGGTTCTTCTTTAGAGTGTCTCTTTAGGTATTTCTGCTCCTTAGAGGATACAGTTACATTTTCCTCTTTGGAAGTTACTGTTCTTACCTCTATCTTTCTCAAGAGTTTTTGTATTTTTTCCTCAGAAAGTTTCCCAGACTGCTTCTCTGCTTTAGAATGTTTCTTCGCATCCTTTTCTGTCTTCTCTGGTTCTTTGTCTTTTCCAGAGAGTTTCTTTGCTTCCTTGGCAGCTTTAGATGGTTTGGTTTCTGCCTCAGGTTTCTTTATCCCCTTCTGTTCTTTAGGTGGTTTTTGAACTGTCACGTCTTCAGGAGTTTTCTTCGATTCCTTGACTTCCTTAGACAGTTTCTTGACTACTTGTTCTTTCTTTGAGGGCATAGTTTGTTCTTTCTCCTCTTCAGAGGATTTTTGTGGCAGCACCTTTGCATCTTTAGATGGTTTGATTTCTGCTTCAATTATCTTTATCTCCTCTTCAGAGGGTTTTTCCACCTCTTTCTTTGGAGGTACAGTTGCCTCTTGTTTGTCTTTAGAGGGCTTCCTCACTTCCTTCACTTTAGATGGTTTCTGTTGTTTTGGCTCTTCTTTCAATAATGTCTTTGGTTCTCTCTCTTTAGAAGATCGTGTGTCTTGCCCCTCCTTTGAAGACATGGGCACTTCTTTAATTTCCTTGGAAGGCTTCTTCAGTTCCAGTGCTTTTTTCTCTTCAGAAGTCTTCTTTGAAACCTTTTCTTTTTTAGAGGGTTTCTTCATTTCTTTTTCTTCTTTATATGGTTTTATTGTTTTCTTATCTTTTTTAGATAGTTGTTTCACCTCTTTTTCTGTCTTTGAAGGCTTATTTTGTTCTTTCTCTTCTTCATGTGGTTTCTGTGGTTCCTTCGCTTCTTTGGGTTGTTTCTTCATTTTGTCCTCTTCTTTGGATGGTTTTATTTGTACCAGTTGTACTTTAGAAGCCTTTGTCACCTTTTCTTGCTTTGAAGACTTTTTTGGTTCTTTCTCCTTTTTGGAGGGTTTATCTGGTTTCTTAGCTTTGTCGCATTCCTCATCCTCAGTCAGAGTCGTTGGTTTAGTTCTTTCCTTTGAAGGTTTCTCAGATTTAGATGGTTCTTTCTCATCTGTTCTTGGTTCCTTTCTTTGTTTAATTTCTTCTTTAGAAGGTTTCTTTATTTCTTCTTGTGGTTCCTCAGCTTCTTTGGATTGTTTCTTCACCTTCTTCTCTTCCTTGGAAAGCTTTTGTTTGGAGGGTTCCCTTGACTCTTTTAGCTCTATGGAAAGTGTTGTTTTTTCTTCTTTCACTTCTAAATGTGGACATAAACACTGGAATTACTCTTTTTTTTAATCTCTATTTTATCCCCACATCTCCATTTTACTACCACATTTAGCATTTTATTTGAATTATAATATTCCCCATAATATGGTGAAATCATGACTCATTACTATGATTGAATGTAGTCTTTTCCCCCCTACATTTATTCCTTAGTAGTACTATTGTAAGGCTGTTTTATACCTGTGGGTGGTGGACCCCCTTAGAGGGTTTTGATTCAGGTTTGGCCTTTTCCTCAGATTGTTCTTTAATTTTAATTGAATCTTTTATCTGAGGCTTTGGTTCTAAAATACTTTGTTAGAAAGCGTCCATGCATGTTACTTTGCGAAATGTTGAGATCAAAGCTCAGCTGTAAACAAATGGCTCAATGCATAATCATAATTGAATGCATATTATATATATATATATAATTCCTCAAAAATGGGAAGGTTAGCAAGTGCAAAACTTATCTCAAACACATTTTGGTTAGGTTCCAACTTACTGCCTGCAGTTAAAATATGCAGAGCAATAGCTTTGAAAGATGGCCAATATTTTTGTAATATATACACAACGTGCCCACTGTTTGCATACATACATGATGAATATGAACCTGATGAAAATACAAGATGAAACAACTGGGATGTGATGGTGTTTATACCTTTCTTGTGCTGAGTGTCCCGTCGGCCATTGTTGTGGAGGCTTGAGTCTTTTTCTTTGAACATGCCCTTAAATGCCACTCTTCTGGCCCTATCAGAACCAACGTGAACCTTCTTCCTTCTCTTTGGTTCAGCTTTCGTGCTTTCGCTGCTGCTGTTGTTGTTGTTCTCGTCGTCGTCGGTTATGTCATCTTGGTCGGAGAATGGCGAGGAAGTTGAGATATTGTCCTCATCTTTATTGTCGACTTCAGACACTGCATTGCCCTCCTGTTGCTTTTCTTCAACAGGAACATCTTCAGCTTTTAGAGTTTTATCTCTCATGTTGATGTCGACTGTCTCCATGTCCTCTTCATACTCAGCAAGGTCTTTATCGGTGTGATCCTCTTCAGTTTCATCCGCCTTGGCGTCTTCATCAAGAGAAGGAAGGAAGCTTCCTTCTTCTGGATTCTGATCTTCCTCATCTCCTCCTTCCTCACTAATGTCTCCTGAAGTCAGATGTGTGGCCTTCCATTCTTCACTGAGGTCTTCTTTATCATCATCTAGATCCTCAATTTTGTCTACGTCTTCGACAGCCTTGTGGTCTTCATCATCTAACTCAAGAGCCTCATCTTTCTCCACCATTACCTCATCCACTAAGACCTCCTCTGTCTCCCACTTCTCCTCCTCTAGAAGGTACTCATCAGTCAGTATCCTGTCTGCCTCCTCCTCTAAGAGTTTCTCCTGTTCTTGCCAGTCATCATTTAAGAGATACTCCTCTAAGAGGAGTATCTCATCCCAGTCCTCATCTAAGAGAATATCCTCCCTTTCCTCTAAGAGAACCTCCTCTTTCTCCTCCTCCACACCTAAAAGAATCTCCTCTTTCTCCTCCTCAACTAAAATAATCTCCTCTTTCTCCTCCTCTAGGTCATCCGCTTCCTCTCTGTCCTCCTCCTCTCGGAGAACCTGCTTATCCTCCATGTCCTCCTCTAAGAGAACCTCCTCTTTCTCCATCTCCTCCTCCTCTAGGAGAACCTCATCTTCCTCTGTTTCCTCCTCTAAGAGAACATCCTCCTCTAAGAGAACCTCCACCTCCACTTCTTCTATGAGAACCTCCTCTTTCTCCATCTCCTCCTCCAGGAGATTCTCCTCTTCATCCTTGTCCTCCTCGTCTAGGAGATCCTCATCTAATTTATCCTTCTCAAATTTGACCCCCTCTACTTCTTCATCTGCCTCTTTTTTCAGTTCTCCTAGCTCATCTTCCACCATCCCAATCTGCTCCTCCTCATCGTAATTCACTTCCTCTTCCCCCCTGGCCTCCTCCTCCTCCTCCTCCTTCATATCTGTCTCAGTGTCATCTGCCTCCTCTTCCTTTGCCAACTCCTCTGTTTTGACATGTTCCTCAGCCTTATTTTCAGCAAGCAAGATTTCATTTAGTGCCTCCTCTTCCTCCTCTGCTGCATCATCTCCCACCACTTCCTTCTCCTCAGCTTCTAGGGCCTGCACCTCCTCCTTGCTGAGCTCGTCAGAGGTTTTCTTGTCCGTCTGTTTTTCTGATTTAAGGTCAGTTATCTCTGGAGAAGAGGCAGCTTCCCTTTGGGCACCACTCACCATCTCTGTAACTGTATTATGAAACCATTTGGTGTTTGTTTGCTATCCCATAACATTTGGGTTTTTAACAAAGAGGTATATATCTTAGCATGTTTTACAACAGGGAATTATGGAGTGAAATGGCAAATGAGATGAGAAGTAAATGTTGTCATTTATATGCTTTATGATGGTTTTCATAAAAACGGCATATGCTTCCATGCAAAGATCAAATCAAACATTCCAGGGAAAACAAACATTATATAATACCGTCTAATTACATTTCAGTTAAGATTATTGACAGAAAGACAATGCTAATGCAGAAGAGGACAATATGACATTAGACCAAAACAAATGTGCAATTGGAAAGATTTCCTATTAAAGATATGTTTTCGTGCTTAGTACTCAAACATTTGGAAATAACAAAAAGTCAACACATACACAAACTTCACTGCATCCAGACATTTATTTTGTTGAACTTATTACAATAACATATTGGACCGTGCATGGATTTCTTTCATTTTGGTTTTGAATGGTCAGTATACAAACTGTGGGCTTGTTGTCTCACATTAAACACATCACAAGTGAAACCTGACTCTGATGTCATTTAGAAATCAATGAATGAACATGCATGAAATGTCAAATGACATTAATAATTGCCAGATTTTGTTAGTGTGACAGTCGAAGCAGTCAGGGCATGCTTATCTCTAGCAACACATATCAGTAATATCAAAATGCAAAATGATCAGTAACAATTAACTATCAAAAGTAATTATCAAAAATAAAAAAATGTTTTTTATTGTTTGCATTATACGGTTGAATTTGACTTACCTTGTTCAATAGGTGGCAGAAATTCATCTGAATATCAGAAAAATATAGTTTGAATTTAATCACATTCAATACAATTTTAAATGCATCGTTGACAATCTCATCATAACAAAAAAAATCAATACTAACCTTTTTTCACTAAATGTATGCCAGACGAATCGACTATTTCATCTAAACAGATAAATGGAAACAAAACATGAGTTCTGGGACTATTCACAATAAAGAATTGAAAATATGTAAGGATCATCTTAATGGATCACAAATTCACAAACCTTTTTCTGTTACAACCAGGGGTGTGGCTTCAGGTTCCCCTTTAAAAGCAATATACACAACATTAACAATCCATACACAGATACACGTCTGTAGACTTTGTGCAGCGTGATTAATATATATATATATATATATATATATATATATATATACATATATATATATATATATATATATGATATGATATTTTCAGTTGACTATGTACCTTGATCACCAGTGATCATGCTTGACATATAACCCAAGACCAGCTCTTTTTTGTCGGTCATTTCCACCAAAGCATCTGTGACCACTTGCATCGGATCAACTGTCGCCTCAGGAAGGATTCCTAAAAAGTGACAACACCATACACAAATATGTAATTAAAGTAGATGTGTCTACTTCAATTTGAATATGTTTAAGTGGTAGTTATCTCCATCATGACGTAGGTAAAAGTGAGTCACTACCCATTACAAGTTTATACTTACTTCAGGCTTGCGCACTAATTGCTTGTACCTTAAAACTGTCAAATGGTATCTTCATCATGATATAGGTAAATAAAATAAATATAAATATAAAATACTTATGTCATGTTAAATGTCCCTGTTCACTACATATACATGTATATACTGTTAGTGCTAGCTCCAGTTACTCAGTACCTTGTTCACCCATCAGCAGATTGGAGAAGTAGGCCACAAGCATCGTCACCTCCTCAGTGAGGATCTCCTTTATTCTGCTCAGGATCTCCATGGGCCTAATTCCCATGGCGTCCTGGATGCCTGAGCGATGAATAATGAATTGATACAGCATAGTTATTATTTTTGGGTCGTTTGTATCAGAGTTTCCTAGTGATTATGTTCTATCATGTGTAAGATGAGTGGAGTTTGAGTTTGTAACCTTTTCCCTGTCTAACCTGTCTCTTTCATGTCAAAAACACAAAAGCTAACTTTTTTTCTTTGATATGCGACATATTTTGTATCATTAATGTTCCATCCATGAGGTAATGCCTACACAATAACCAAATTATAACACTTTTCAAACAGAGAGATTAGGGGGAATGTTAAACCAGTGAATATATACCGTTAGCGGTGTCCAACACTGTATCCAAAACGGTGCACAGCATGTCCCGAATGTAGCCCACTAGTCCGTCCACAAAGTCATTAGCCACACTGAAGGCATCCCTGCCCACCACCACAGGGTCAATAATGCTAATGTCAGCGGTTCCTATTGGATGAACAGAAACAGTTAGTCCCACGCTTACCTTAGTTACGTTGTTAAACATATTGACACATCTAACATACATACAACATCTTAGTCTAAAGCCTTAAATTAAGATTTTTCACACTACATTGTTAAAAAGAGGTCCATGCCAAAAGAGACTGATCGGTAATCTAGAACTATTAACATTAGCTTAACATTGTTAATGGGGTCGTAAATGTCATGGTTCAATTTGAGTAACTTATGACATGATTTTACAAGTAGAGAATAAGAAGTTACCTTTTGTTATGTCCAGTATGCTATCTAGGACATCACACAGTCCATCCTGGACATAACTCACTGCTCCGCTCATAGTTTTGTCTGCAACATGGTAGAAATCCCTGATTCCCACCACAGGGTCCATGAAGCTAATGTCTGTGGTTCCTGACAAAGATAAAACAAATATATTAAGACCATTAAAAAATAACTAAGTGATTCATAATTGCTGTGTTTTGCAGAAGATTATGAATTGCACAGTACAGACACCGATAGCCATTCAATATCAACTAAAAAGCCATTGATCAGAAAGTTACTTAGAGATATTTGGATGATGATTTGTAATTGTATTATCAACTTTGTGTGTTCTACTTTAAGTAAATGTACATTGCTAAATGGTCAAAAGACCTGTTAAGTATTAAATAATAACTCATTTAGATTATCATAGCTACCTTTCCCGACATCCAGAATAGTGTTCACCACATCACAGAGCATATCCTGAATGTAGCTTAGCACGCCATTCATGACGTCATTAGCAGCAGCGAAGGCGCCTCTGCCAACGACCACAGGATCAATAATGCTTAGGTCAGTTTTTCCTAAGAGGATGACAGAACGCAAAAGAAAAATATATTTGAATAAAATAAAATGAATCATGTATGAATTAGGTTTTCTGTCAAGGCCCACTGAGGTTAAATGTGACCATATGTCACCAAAATGTTACATAAAAAGTTAAAGGTTAGGCTATGTGTATCCTTATATGTATCACAAATATGTGTTGTTAAAAATGGCAAAGGCAAATGGCAAGCTCAAGGGATATGATATAATAACAATTGTACAAAGAATAATTAAACATTAATGATAGGCTATTAATCAAGTGGAATCTAGTGGAAATATTGACATTGTGCGATTCTGTTTTCCATTTATGAAATGGATCGTATTGAATACCTGCGTTGACGCTGGATATAGTGTCTGCTATGAAATCCAACAGCGGACAGAACAAGTCCTTAACACAGCCTATATGTTCACACACAAAATCGTTCGTAGAATGAAAGAAGCTTCGTCCGACGGTCACCGGGTCGATGTAGCTTAGGTAGAAGTTTCCTGTGAGTGGGAAATTAAATACAAAATTACTTTCATAGTCACATCGGTGTGTTTTCCTTTAGTTAAGACCTGCAACTCCTACATTATGGCTACTGCTCATACTAGGCTACTGTATTACAATTGAAATCCCAGACGCGGGAGGGTACCTTTGGCGTCAGTATCCAGGGCTTAATTTGGGCCGGAACACGCCGGAATATGTTCCGGCACCTCCAACGGTGGATCCGGCACCTTTTTTATTTTTTTATTCCCCCCCCCCCCCCCCCCCCCCCCCCCCCCCCGTCAGTGGTTACGATCGCGCAACCCCGTCATCAGTCCGCGGTCCCCCCCCCCTCCCGTTGACAATCACGAACACCCCCCCCCACCCACCCCCGGGCGTGACAAATCGTCGGTAGGCCTATATTACGAGTTGGGATGAGAACGGGTTGTCTGCCGAAACCGTCAAGTCTAAATCATGCGATAGGCGCACGATGACATCCTCACAGCATGCACACGGGCTGTGTGTGGACTCGGGTCTGCGGCTGAGCCCGCGGCCGGGTCCGCGGGTCCGGTGCTGGGTCCGCGGCTGGCGGGTCCGGTGCTCCCCCCCCCCCCGTTGACAATCGCGCCGAATGTAGAGCATATTGTAATGCAGCGTTGAATGGATGAATAGCTTACATAAGGGTCCCCAGCACTTTTCAAACCACACTCAAGCTTATGGTTATTGTCCCCACCACTTCTAAAACCAAACTGACGCCACTGACCACATAGACCAAGAATCGCAGGGTGATCATTAGTCGCTCTTAGTCACAGTAGTTTGTGTTTTGTCTTATAATAGCCTATAAGGTACAATGTCATCAGCCAAGTTGTGAAATTATTGGGGGAGTCTCGTAACATTGATAAAAGCAGGCTTGTCCCCATTCTCAAGTTCAAGGCACAGCGTGGCATAAACCCCTGCTCTTGCTGCGTGTGTACCCGTGTGTGTGTATGTGTGCTTATGTGGCCGTTTTAACCTTGTAAACGTCATTTTCCGACCAATTTTATTTGATTCACGTAGCGGGGAGGGCCTAGGAGAATTTTTTTGAGCCGGGGGGAGGGCCCCGTAAAAAAAAAATTACCAGGGGGGAGGGCCAGGCAGAACAATTTTAACCCGATCGTCTGGCGACCGGCCCTCCCCCCCCGCTAAATATCGTACAGTCCCTAATGTGGGCGTGGCTTGTCATACCTTCTTCATCGGAAAACTGTTGAACGAACGTCTCCTTGACTTCTGCTATTTCGTCCGTCGCATAATTTGCTACCGACATCGGGTCACTTAAATCAGGTGAACACTCTGGAGCCGAGAAAAAAGAAAGAAAACTAATTAGTAAAATCTTCATGTAGATTCTAAGATTTCAAGTGTTATGTTTGAAACATATGTACCTTGAACTTTAGCGAGCAGGCTTGAGACTTCATCGACGGCATTGTTGACAGATTCGACGGGGTTCAGGATAATGTCCTGCAGGTCTGACAGCACAAGCACAAGCGTAAATACCAAGCTGGCTGAAATACAGGTTTGGCACGTCCAAGAGAGAAGGCGTTTATAGCACTTGAGATGAAGACTTGTGCGGCAAATAAGACAGGAGAGAGTTAAACTGAGAAAGAGGGAGAAGGAGACGCAAAGGGAGAGACAGAGAGAGATGATGACAGGGACATTCAATCACAGAGTATTTACTCTGTGAATGAAAAGAGAGAACAAGCGAGAATGACATTAAAAAGGAGTGAGTGTCACTCACCAGGAACAGCCTTGTATTCTACAAAGTCGAACATCACCACGCCCACGACACCCCAGGAGATGAGCGCCACGAGAGCTACCACCAGCTCCATGGAGACCCTCAGCTTCCCCAGCAGACCCAGACCCCGGGGCCGGACCGCAGGAGGGGCCACCACTCCCGGACCCCTGGCTGCAGAGAGAGAGGAAGACATTTCCCCCCTTTTACCTTGACCGGAGGAGGAGTGACTGACTGACCCAGTCACTGACCCACCCAAGTGTGTAATGCGTTCATGATTTCAAAAGTAACGATACTGGAATAAAAGCAATATCCCATAGATACTAAATACTACACTAATACAATACTTACTGGTGTGGGACACTTGGTGTTTATCCTAAAGCACAAAGCCATTTTGATGTTTGTACCACCGCTGCAGGCACAGTTGCCCTATCAGAACCAACTAACTAGCTATTAAATGGGTATTAAATAATGTATGTCTGTCCTGAAAGGTTATTTTATGTGCCAAAACCTTGAGCTATACAATATAGTTCAAATGTGTATTTTACTTCTGCAAATGTCATTATTGCGACTCATGGAAAACTAAAATCTCATCAATATGCTCAACCGAATATATCTGACGACCAGTTGCATTATAATTGCAATCATTTTAATAGAATCTGAAAATTTGAGCTATAATATCAGATTCCTTAATGCTTTATTTGTGGTGGGTTTCTCTGACATCAAGTACGGCTGTATTTAACAACATTAGGTCTGACATTAATGTGAAACTTGAACCGGCAATGTGTAGGCCTAATGTAGTTCACATTCAAAAAAGGAGTCGTGTCATTTTGGTGTAGCAGATAATCAAATTACAATTTTCCATTTCACTTCAAATAGATGTGTTAAAAAGAAGCACACCTGTGTTCCCGGTGATTAAGCACAGTGGAAAATGCTGTGAGACAGATGAGCCCACCGGTGTGTGTCTGTGTCAAGTTAGTCTCTCAAATAGACCTGGTGCCAAGGTGTCCTGTGACACCCAGCATGCTGTCTGTCCAGCCGCACTTCCTCAAAAACAAATCCTGAACTCGGCTCAAACAGTGACACACTACATGTATTTAAGCTTTATTTTTTTAGTACCTACTACCCAGCAGGGCAAACAATAAATGAAGCACCAAGGTCTCAAGCCTTGTTTTTTTTGTTAATTAGTTTGCGATTAAAAAATGAAGATCTGATCTATAAAAAGCATAACAGTAAGTGGAAAAAAGGCAAAGACAAGTAAAGGTACAGTAAGATGTAAAAGTGCTGAAAAGTCAAAAGTCCAAGGAGCAACTCTGCTCCAAGAGACAGCTAATGCGTCGGCTACATGATATGCTGTATTTATAGCAACCGGCTTTCAGCACTTCTTCAAAGTGGGAGATCCCAGTGGGCTGTCAGTGTTTTCAGTCATTACTTTTAGTGTTGTTTTTGTTGTTGTTTTTGTTTGTTTCTTTCATTAGTTTTTGCAAAATCAAACACAATAACCACTGTTATACTTCAGAGACAGGCATGTGTCAATGCCCTACCTTCAGCCATGGTGGTACAAAGTTTATTTCTGTTGCGATCCTTGGGTTTGTGGCCGACGCATCTATGCTACACGACAGAATTGGGTCTGGTTTGGAGTATGCAGAGCTTTTTAGGGAATCCGGTCGGCATCCACTTGTTGGTCAATTGGCGACCGATCAGTCGGCGTCGGATCAGTTACTCCATTTCCTTGGCGAGACAGTTTTAAGGACCCATAAAATCCACTGGCTGAAGGTCTCCAGGAAGAGTAAAAATTAAGAGGAAGAGGAAAAATAGAGGAAGAAGAAGAAGGAATTGAAGATTGTAATGGCAGTGTGTCGATGAGTTTACAGAAAGCTGGGAATTTGGTGCTGCCAAAGAGGCAGCATTGCAGACGAGCGTCTGGGGGGGGGGTGACACTGATGAGGGACAGGGGAGACCAAATCGGGGGAGGAGAGTGGCGAGCCGTGTGGGTGAGGCATGGGGGAACAGTTTGTAGAGCCCACCCAATTACCGGCGCCTCGGCCGGGTATAGGTCAGAGCGGATCACAAGGCCCCTCCAAGGTAACCTTACCCCCCCCCCCCCCCACCACATACACAAGCTCTCAGGTTATTCTTAGCCCATGTCCAGCGCACTGGCCGCAGCACTGGCCGGCCTTTTTTGGTGGTTGAGGGTGTGTGTGTGTGTGTGTGTGTGTGTGTGTGTGTGTGTGACGTTAGTCGGCTAAACAGGGAGCCCCTCCTCCTCTGTGGTCATTCCTATGGTGCTTTAATTTACTTAGCAGCTTAGTTTTTAGTTTTGGCTTTAGACCCAAAAGGAATTCAAGCCCAGATGAGGATTATGAATCAGATGACGCATTGTGAATGCAAATCTGGTGGCTTGATCTGTGATGTTAATCAACGCTGAGGTTGTTTAGTCGTGCTACAGGCTGACTACTGCTGCCTGCTAGGTCTAGTTACCTCTCTCTCTCTCTCTCTCTCTCTCTCTGAATCAGGTACAGTGTGTTCCCTGGTGGGATGCCTAGCATTATCTTTAATGTATCTGGTGCAGCGCCCGTTGGAAACGCGCCATACCCACTAGCAAAACAAAAACTAAATGGGTAATAACAAGTATACTTCCAATATAAAGTAAGTTATTGTGTTTCCAGAATGCAAAACTCTTTAACGCATGGAAATGTTTATGGTCTGTCATGTTTTTTTTCAAAAATGCAGTGTGAAATCTGTATTGTCTTATTAAACAATTAGCCCTTAGGTCATGTTTTGTAGATTACTGTTACATTTTAAATAAAAAATTTCAAGAAGATTTACAGCTTAAATAAACCTCAGTTTCGATCATTTAAAAAGCAGTCACTGGTTCCTCAACAGATGATAGAATCAAAGCAAAATGACATCGATTAAAATACAATAATATAAGGTTAGAAAACAAGCAGAACGAGGTTAAACACATTTTTAAAAACCCAAGTAGAACAGACACACTGCAGATCCACTGTATGAATATGAACTCCTCATCCTCACCCAGCTGCAAACCAGCAAAACTTAAAATCCTTTGATTGACTGAATGCAATGATCTGGATGAGTCACATGTGATCTATTTTAGTTTTGTCCATTGACAGTTCAATCCTATATAGATCTAACCATTGGACCATAGACCCTATACCACACGCCACCTGGGTGGCTTTGCTGGGCTCCTCCGACACACAGGACACAAGTAGATGATGATAAAAAAACGGTTTATTGGAGATGGCAAAATGGTACAAATCAGAGGATCCTGTGGGCCTTTATTACTCCTGCACCACAGGTTTGCAGCCCCACCCAGCCCCAGTCTCATCGGTCTGACCCGGACCAGGTGAGGCTGTAGACCAGCTACCAACCGCACACTCGCAGAGAAACCTCCACTGTCACTACTCACTGGCTGGTGGGGTGATTAGACCACTATGTAGTCAAGCCTGAGGTGGGAGGGGGGGGGTGTTAACAACTATAACTTGTAATCTTTAAAGGGTACAGGTAAATCAATCCTGAGAACACAACAGCTGGAGCATAGAAAACAAAAAAGTAAAAGGACAATGTTTAAACACAATGATGCAAATGCTACATATAGCCGTATGTACAAATATACAGAATGACTCATGGGCTTGATAAACTCATCCTCATTTGAACACCCACGCACCCTCACTGTGTGACTGCAGACTGCTGACTCAGCATCATCATAATGACTCCACTCATCGACTGCTGACACTTTACACACACACGCACACGCACAAACACACACACACACACACGCGCACACACACACAGATAGCCTGTAGCTGCGTATTGCCAACTCAGCATAATCATAATCATTCATTACACTAATCGACGCCGACACCGAGGGTGCTGGGGGTGACAGGCCTGATGATGAGGGTGAGCCC
>JAOPHQ010002400.1:10000-52508 GCA_030340625.1 Merluccius polli | reverse complement strand
GTCACTGTTTGGCATTAACATGCGGAAATCACCGGAGATGTCTTTCTTCTGAAAAAAAAACAAACTGTGGGGGTAATTCTGTGGTTGAGAGAGCGTCCGCCGCGCGGCGCTTTGTCCACCTGCTTATTCGCCATTTGTGTCGGATTTGGTAAGTGAGGTAAAAGAGCGACAAGGAATGAATATGGGGGAGAGAGAGGGGAGAGAGAGTGAGAGAGAAAAAGAAAAAAGAGGGAAGAGAGAGAGAGAGAGAGAGAGAGAGAGAGAGAAGAAGAGAGAGAGAGAGAGAGACTCATTTGTATTCACCACGAATCTACATTCACCTGCCAGAGCAACTCCCTCCTCCCCTCCCTCCCCCCTCTCCCCCCCCCCACCCCCCCCACCCACTCTACCCTCAACAGATGCCCACCCGTCAGCTCCCGTAGAGTAGAGAAACACACACACACACACACACACACAGTCCTTCTCTCTAACCCTCTGTCAGGCTCACAAACACACACACACACACACACACACACAAACACACACGCGCACACACACACACACGCACACGCGTCCGCATGCAGAAAGGAGCGGCGGCGGCGGCGAGCGGTGACACCGTCGCCGGGGCTCCTGGGCTGTGAATGGAGTGGTTGAAAGATGCGATTAGAAATGGGAGGGAAGTCATTAGCACCGAGACGCCGGCCCGTGTCACATTATTTATCTAGCGTCGCGCATACATCAGTAACCAGCGCATGGATACTCTGAAGTATTAATCTCCCCCCTTTCTCCCACCTCTCCCGCCTCCACGGCTTTATCTCCCCCTCTCTCTCTCTCCCTCTCCCTCTCCCCCTCTCTCTCTCTCTCTCTCTCTCGCTCCGTCACGTAACGTGTTCATCACCCAACCACCCCAACCTCATTTTCTTCCTTTCTTTCTGGTCCACATTGTATGCCTCCCCCACTCCCTCCCTCCCCCTCCCTCCCCCCCTGTCCGTCTCCCTCGCCTTCTCCCTCCTTCTACCCCTGTTCAACCTTTCCCTCTCATCTCTTCCTTTCTCAACATCACTCATCGTCACTGTCAAACGGCCTCTTCCTCCTGATCCTCCTCATCTTCTTCACTCCCCATCGTCTTCCCCCCCGCCTCACCCTCTCACCCCCCCCCCCCCCCCTCCGCTGCCCTCTTCCTCATCCCTCACCCCTTCTTCACCATCCCCTCTTCATAATTTATCTTTCCATCTTCCTCCTCCTCTCCCTCCTCCTCCTCCTCTCCCTCATCCTCTTCATCATGTATCTCCCTCTCCTCCTCCTCCTCCTCCCCCCCTCATCCTCTTCATCATGTATCTCCCTCTCCTCCTCCTCCTCCCCCCCTCATCCTCTTCATCATGTATCTCCCTCTCCTCCTCCTCCTCCTCCTCCTCCCCCCCTCATCCTCTTCATCATGTATCTCCCTCTCCTCCTCCTCCTCCCCCCCTCATCCTCTTCATCATGTATCTCCCTCTCCTCCTCTTCCTCCTCCCCTCCTCCTCCACCTTCTCTCCCTCATCCTCTTCATCATGTATCTCCCTCTCCTCCTCCTCCTCTCCCTCATCCTGTATCTCCCTCTCCTCATCCTCTTCATCATGTATCTCCCTCTCCTCCGCCTCCTCCTCCTCCCCCCCTCATCCTCTTCATCATGTATCTCCCCCTCCTCCCACTCCTCCCCCTCAGGACCAGTGGCAGGCCCGCAGCCCCATGCTCCAGCGGCGCGTGTACCACGTGATGGCGCCGGGTGCGCCGCCGCCTCTCGTGCTCGGCGGCAACGACCTGGACTACAACAACGACCGCGTGGCTGGTGCGCCACATCGACTCGGGACAGCGTGGACGCCTGACCAGTGGACCCGCTGCACCTTCATCCTCCGCACAGGTGGGGGGGGGGGGGGGGGGTGGGGGGGGATGGGGGGGGGGAGGCGATGTCAGATTTAATCGTGGATCGCAAATTTAAAAAACACACGCCCAATAAGTTGACTGTGGTGAATGTCCGTCGCCGTTAGAATCGTGAAGCAGGATGAGGAGATGAACAGCGGTCCTGTATTGAGCAGAGATGGGGACTCGAGTTTGCGACTCGGACTCGAGTCCCACTTAAGTCGCACACACAGAGACTTCAGACTCGACTTGGACTCGTCAGACTTCAACTCGACTTAGACTCGTGTTTTGGGACTCGTGAACAATCATTATGTTTTCTTTTTTGGCGTATTAATATTGAGGAAACTCTGAAACGTCTGACGAGCTTAATGTGATTCCCTCCTTTTTTTCATGGTAACCATGGTAACCATATTACGCATTGGGCGCGCGCCTCGCGGCCTCACGCACTTAGTACCTCGGAAGACACCGCGGCGACCGGCGGCACACCTGCAGCTGTACCATTTGTAATTAAATTTGGTTATAAAAACTTCAAACAAGACGGCACCAACAAGAGATAAAGGAGTGGTAATAATACAGTAAATGCTTTGAATTTCTTAGATATAGCTGTGCAGTATTAGACCGGATAGCAGCAGATGACAGACGGCTCATTACAACCAGAAGAGACATATGACTTTTATTTTTTAGAGACTTGAGACTTGACTTGGACTCGTGACCAAAGACTTGAGACTTGACTTGGACTTGCAAAAAAAGACTTGTGAACATCTCTGGTATTGAGTTCCTGATTTATTTTGAATTTAAGAAATAGGTGTCATATCTGTGTAACACGCATATTTGTTTCTTAACAACATGTAAGGTAAAGTAATTTCCAGTATATTTTAGCGCCATTTTAAGGTTTTTTAGCATATTTTGACGATTATCGTGATAATATCCCGGATAATCGTTGACATTCGATTTTCATATCGTCCCGTTCTTCGGGGGTGCATGGCGCCCTGAACGATCGCCATGGCGATGAGGAGTGGGCATCTTGTGCTCTCAACAACGTCACACGCTAAGAACACGCCTTAGAATATGAGCGTGTGGATCACACAGTATGTAGCGGTAGAGAAAGGGAGCGACACAAACGCACACACGCCTTAAAGATGCTCATATGAGCGCGTCGAATGTTGCTCTAAAAATAGCTATAGATTATACATATACACACATGGAAAGATTGGAGACGCACACACGCCACAATGTGCCTATAACCGTGTGCAAATCCACACGCTTAAGCCATAAACCTACACACACACACACACACACACACGCCTGCTATATGTATATTATGCATAAAGAGAGGGAGACACGCACACAACACATCACTCATGATAATGTTACCTCCATAGACACTAATGGCTCATAGTGTTCATAGAGACGGCCGACTTCCACCGCCGGCCCATCCGTATATTAGCTGCACATTAACCCCCCCCCACCCCCCCACAGCAAGTAAACCCCCCCCCCCCCCCCCCCCAAGCAAGTAACCCCCCCCATTAATCCACTTCTATACATCTGGAACGACCGTCTCCTTGACATTTGCGTGGAAGTTGAAGACAAAGTATATCTCCACTCCTCGCTCCGCACCCCAAGGTGAACCTCTGTTCTTCTGTCTTCTGACCCCACCCCCCCCCCCCCCACACCCTCACCCCTCACCCTCCCCCTCGTCCCCAGGCAAAACGAGTCGGCGTGGCGTGCACGACGACCGCATCTACGTGGTCGGCGGATACTCCATTTGGACCAACGAGCCTCTGGCGTGCATTCAGGTGCCGACAAGATGCGTGTGTGCGTGTGTGCGTGTGTGTGTGCGTGCATGCATGTGTGTGTTTGCCTGTAACTACCGTGTTCACAAACCCCAAACCGGCGCCGCGTGTGAACTGCAGCCGGTGACTGTGTGGAAACGGGCCGAGCGGCGGCGGCGGCGGCGGCGGCGGTAATAGCTACTCATTTGCCGTGCGCCGGTAACCGCCAGTGAGCCGGCGCCCCTTAATGAGCCGAGCGGCTAATGGAGGAGGAGGGGGGGGGGGGGGGGGGAGGGGGGGGGGGGGGTGGATGGACGGTGGGCTCCTGCGAACGCCATTAGCCTAAGGAACGATTATAAACATAGTATTCTGGGGGGGGCGGTGGGGGGGGGGGGATGTGCGCCGCTAAAACACAGCGTTTTACATAATAAACGCCAATGTTTTCCCGCCTCACAGGTGCTCAACGTCAGCACCGAGGGGAAGGAGGAGGTTTTTCTACGGACCGACGCTGCCTTTCGCCTCCAACGGCGTCGCCACCTGCTTCCTGCCGGCGCCGTACTCCACCTGCCCCAACCTGCAGACGCTGCAGGTGCCGCACCACCGCATCGGGACGCTTTAGTCGCCGGCCGCCGCCGCCAGAGACGATGACACACCCCCCCCCATCCGTACCGTCGCCGCCAACCACAGACTTGGTTTAGGTGGACAGCTGCCTCACCCTGGCCTGACCCCCCTCCCCCCCCCTCCCCTCCTCCCCCCTCTCCTCCCCCAGTATAATCAAGGGCTATGGTTTTGGGACGCTGCCACCAAGAACCTCTCCATCTCCAGTGGTACCGGCGCCGGAGCGAGCCGCCTGGGGGTTTCAACACTTGAGTTGCCGAATCGGACATTTTTTGGCGTCCGCTTGTCAAAACCACGGGCCGGAGATTTTGTTACGGTGCTAACCGAAGAGAAAAATATGAAGAAAAAATATTTTAGGAAAAAACACGAGCAGATGAGCTTTACGCTTGGTTTTTCATCGGCTCCTGGTTTGCCTAGACGATACGACTGTTCGAGGGGGGTGGGGGGGGGAAGGTGGGGTATCTTCCGGGGGAAAAACAAATGAAACAGACCCCATGTGAGAGTTAACAAAGGATTTCGTCTTTTTTTTTTCTTTTTTCTTTATGTGATAACACTGGAATTCATGTTTAGTTTTTTTGCCACATGCTTGCCACACTTGCAGGTTAAGCAAAGCAAGTTTGTACATGTGAATACAATAATGTTGTTTTTTTTTTATAACTCCTAGGGCTAAGGTATGTTTGATGAACATGAAATGCGACGTCCTTGACTCCTCCCATGCATTATCACTCACCCTGTTACTTTTACACAACTAGAGGTATAAGAAAGACGAAGGATAAGATAAGATAAGATACACTTAAAACGATCACAGGATTGGACACATCTTTAAGGGTCATGAAATAAGAGAGGAGATTCACTCTTAAATCACATGAACGTTCAGAATAAGGCATAACCAAAGCCAAACTAGGCCGTTACTCACATTGGTTCCTCAATGCCAACAATATATAATATAATAATTAATATACAACATACTGTAATGTGGCCGCCCGCGCGGCTCTGAAGTCAACGCTCGGCAGTTTCAACTTCATTTTGACGGCGTTACATTTTTACATCCTATTAATAAGGCCATTCATCGTACTAATGATCGACAAAGGCGGTCCTTGCCAGATCGCATGTAATGAAGTAACCAAAATGAACCCTCAAAAGGGCAGACGAATATGTTTTTTTTTGCATGCCTCTGATTGAAATGATTCACTAAAATTAAAGTCAATGATGAAGAGTAGACATGAAAACATTAGATCTGGTTAAGGTCAGGATAAGAAGTAGTGTTTTTTGTACGGCATCTGAAGAAAACACTAAAATTGTGATGTTGGCATTATTCTTTTGCTGTGAAAACTTGCCAAGCTGTCTTTGTTGACAATCAACGGATTAAAGCCTCTTGCCAGGTGGTCGACTCCTTGTAACACTGTGTGTTACTGTGTTACTGTGTTTGTAACAGGACCCAAGACCTGGCAGAGTTCAGATGAGTTTGTACATCATCATCAAACGTACCATAAAACCCCTTCCTTCTGTAGCGACATCATTATTATACTGTATTCATGTGGGAATCATCTTTATGTCATTGTTTTCGTTTGGCCCGATTTAAAACAAGGGTCCCCCCTCATCCCAACACACAAGGCATAATATAAATATATATACAGCAAGTCAGTGTTTGCAAATCAAAAGATATACGAGTCCAGGCGACACCAAAACAAAACACAATGAGGTTTTCTTTTAGAAATGCATTCTGTTGAATCCAGACAAACGTGGCTTTTGTGAGTCGTCAGCATATAATGCACATGGGAATAAAAAAGGCATTACCTCCTCCGCCTGTTGAAAAACGCCACGTTGTCCGCCACTCTTGGACAAAAGTAATGCAGCACGTCGGAGGGAGAGCGAGAGGGAGCGTTCACAATGTGCAGAGGTTTGATAAGGTTGCAAAATGACTCGCAATGACAGAAAATGGCTGTGTGTATTGTATGTGGCGGATGAGACCAGCTGTGATTAGGGTGCCCAACTCGCGGCCGATTGCGAGAGACGCCCGCGACTTGGAGAGTCAAAGGAGAAAAAAAAAGAAAGAAAAGAAAGGAAATAAATAAAATGCTGGCTCTTCGGAATCACTTTTATTTCTCTCTCTTTTTCTCCGCCATTTTAAGAGCGTATTGCGTTCAACCGCTTTCGGTCACTGAATCTGTGGGGTTTCAGCTTACCAATACCCAGCGCGATCACGGAGTTGAGGCAACATGCCACAACGTATACGTTTCTACACGCACACACACTTGGCATGCAGGTGAAATGACATGAGAGTGGGAACAACCAAACCTGTTTATTACAACTTATATTTACATGTCATGATCTATAGGTACAACAATCCCGCACATACATTCACAGCTTCTGCTACAATATGTTTAGCACATTATTAAATAGTCTCCGCTCTGGTGAGTTAATCCATAAACATATGCATGCTTCAGAGTCCCAGGGCAATAGATGTGTCTTATTAAAAAAATGATATATATACAATTGATCAGAGGATAGCTGTATAGTGCTTGTGTGTGTGTGTGTGTGTGTGTGTGTGTGTGTGTGTGTGTGTGTGTGTGTGGTGCTGTGTGTGTGTGTGTGTGTGTGTGTGTGTGTAGTGTGGTGTGTGTGTGCGTCCAGCCTGCTGTTAGTCTTCATCCAGGCTGACCATCTCCGCTTGAACCGCTCTCCCCCAGGTGTCCCAGCAGCTTCTTGTAGGCGCTCCTGTCACAGTGAGTCAGTCGTCAGATGAACCCTCAGAAACACGAGGCCCGTCTAAATTTAGGCCTCCATGTTACCACCAGGTGTGAGAGTGGGATCTGCCATTACAAGCCGTTTCACTTGTGATGTCCCAAAAGGTAATCACATGACAATTTTGAAACAGCTTGTAATGGCTTATCACACCTGGTGGTAAAACAGTGGGGCCCTTTAAGAGACTACTACAGCAAACTGTCAATACAAACGAGTGACAACGCTGATTTAGGGGCCGCACAATACATTTTGATATTGGCCTGCTGAAAGTAGCTCATCGTGAAAGGTGGCAATTAATGCATTCAAAAAGAATATATGACAAACCGAAATAAAATAAATATTGTGATTTTTCACCGCCCGCATGTGTCCATGCGCCGTCTGAGGAATCACTACCGCTAAATAAACGACCCCAAGCAATGTGAGGTGGTTGCCAGGTTGGCAAATCAAATCGCTAATCTGTTCGTCGCAACGAATATTCGCAATCACAATACCGGGAGAAATGTCGTTTTTGTCATAATCCTGCAGCCCTACGCTGTTTGATCTTGTTTTTGTTTTAACCACACCCAGACCCACACCCACCCACACACCCACCCACACCCACCTGAGGGCTGCATTCCTCCCCAGGCCCCTCTTGTGTTCGGTGTTCCTCAGACTGAGGGACAGGTTGGGGGACGAGCTCGCTGACCACCCGCACGTCCAAGATGGCCACCGTCTCCAGGGCGCTGTACACCAGTCTGTCGTAGACGCCCTCGTTCTCCTCCACAAACGACCTAGTGGCACACACAACACACACACATTATACACACACACACACACATTAAACTATGCACTATTCAATACAAACAAAATATATAATTTTATCGTTAACATCCCTGTATGCCAAATGGAGGGTTGTTAGTTTGATTCCTCCCACTGCTCTCCACTCGCTGGTTGGAATAAAAAACTTAGGCCAGCACTACTTTGTTTATAACATTATTATTATTATGATTATTATTATTATTATGATTATTGAGTGTGTAGTTATTACCGCAGGACGCTGACCACCTGGCTGCAGGGCTCCGGTGAGGCAGCGGCGGCACATCTCTCCACCACCAGCTGGAGGGCCTCTGTGCTGCTTTTCCTCACTGTTACACACAAACACACACACACACACGCACACGCACACGCACACACACACACACACACACACACACATAAAAAAAAGAAAAAAAAAAACATGAGACATACTCTCTGGGCTTTCACCTACTTCTGTGATTACCGCTAAAAGAAACGTGTGATTTGTGAAAGTGTGCCACTTGTGTGTCATTTGCGCAGAAAAGTGCAAAGTGTCGAGTGACATCTGCCTGCCGATAATCACTTGGATTAGCGCTCGGAGCGCTCGGAGCGCCGGGACGCGGGGGAAAAGTTGCACTCCCGAGCGACTTCGCGAGCGGGGAGCTGGGACGGCAAAAGGGCTGTGATTGGACCGTTGGGCTGAGTATTGTGTGTAGAGTATTCTCAGGTAAGAGTAGGTCTACTTTTGTTTTTTTTATCTGTTTAAGGTGTTGTTCCATTAACCCATCAATAAAAAGGCTGACAGGCTTATGCTACCATGGAAACCACACACACACACACACACACACACACACACACACACACACCTAGAAGTAAACAGGTGATTTGTGAGTGGTGGTAGTGACACTTTACCTCTAAGAGTGACTGTTACATAACATGATATCAATAAGTAGAGTGGAGTACATAAGCACCACACGTGTATGGATGGATGGATGACACGTGACATGACTGTGTTTGCGCGTGATGTGTGTGTGTGTCTGTGTATATAGGCATGTGTGTGTGTGTGTGTGTGACATGTGTGCATGTATGTGTGTGCATGCGTGTGATGTGCACGTGCGTGTGCATGCGTTTGACGTGCATGTGCGTATGTGTGTGTGCATGCGTGTGAGGTGCCTGTGTGAGTGCGTGTGCGTGCGTGCGTGCGTGCGCGTGTGCGTGTGCGTGTGTGTGTGTGTGTGTGTGTGTGTGCGTGTGTGCGTGTGTGTAAGGATGCCCTCTTACCCTGCGGCTCATTGACCAGCATCACACAGCGCAGCAGAGAGGGGAGGGGCACGGTGAGCAGCAGGGGGTCAGTGTCACCGTTTCGTCTCAGGAGCTCCAATAGGAAGGCCAGGACAGACGTGAGGCGGGGAGGGGGGGCGTGGCCTTTGAACTGCAGGAAGCCGTCACTGTGACGCACACGGGAAGAGAGTTCACGTTCACATCACATCCGGTTTAAAGGGCCCCTATGTTACCGCCAGGCCTGAGTGGGATTGGCCATTACAAGCCGTTTCAAAATTGTGACGTCACTACCCTCTAGTGACGTCACAAGTGGGAGTGTCCACCCAGATGTACGATGACTAGATCAGTCTACCAGCCAACCCAGTGGACTGTACCAACTGGTAGGCTGATGATATTCTACTTAGCTTGTCTTCGCACTGGGAAAAAAAAAGGGAAATGTTGCGAAGTCGATCGGTTGGACAGACATACAGAGACGCCTCCATTTAGAGTTATAGTCTATTGAGACCTATAGAGATAGACCAGACCTACCAGAGCACCTGCAGGGTGGTCCGTCTCAGTGCGGCCCCCCGGGGGGAGGGGCTGCTCTCGCAGGCGCCCAGCAGCACCGGGTGATTGGCCACGGCGGCGGTGGAGGGCGCGGCCGGCAGGAAGTGGTCCAGGTAGCGGCTGAGGACGGAGCAGAGCTGCTTCTTCAGGTAGGCTCCCTGCGACTGGGACACGCCGGACGCCACCGACAGACCCTGCCGTCCAATCAGACGACGGCGTCAGCAGAGCGAAAAAGAGGAGACAACGGGGTATTAAAGGGTCAGTAAACCATTTAACAATTGTGTTTTACAGTATTACTACTCTCTTGAATCCTTTCAAAATGGAGGACTATCGGCAGCAAAAAAATCCCAGGATGCATTCTGATGTCCGAAGCCCTATTTCAAGCTAGCTACGGTCTACATTTTGAAAAAAAAAAAAAAAACATCCCTCCTCCCCCTCTCCAAACCCCGCCCACCCGCAAAATGCGCAGCTCACAGCTACGCGGCTGCAGAGTCTGAGCAATTAACCGAGATCCCTGTAGCCTTACAGTTAGCGTCTGCATGACAGCGTTTTAGAGCACAGGTTGCGTATGTGTGTGCCTTTAAGGTATGATGTCTTTTTCTGTCCGTCTATGCTTTGCCCCATCTTCCCTGTGACATGCAAGTCCACGCGACACTCGACACACGGGGGTTAATGACAATGATAATGATAATGATCTACTTTATTAATTACATTCTCTGCATTTAACCCATCCTGTGCAAGGAGCAGTGGGCTGCCTGCCACAGAGTAGCGGCCGGGGAACCGACTCCAGTTGTAGCGCCTTGCCTTGGTTATGGGCGGCAGGGCAGGAGTGTTAACTTGCCTTGGTTAGCTTGCATGTTTCCACCACCACCACCGTGCCACTGTGCGAACCACTGTGCCGCCCTAATCCGGCCCCTCACCTGTAGGTAGAGCGGCAGGCTGGCCCTCAGGGCTCGGTCGTGCTGCGGCGTGAGGCTGTGAGGGAGCAGCAGGTTGTCCACGATGCGGAACAGCAGCTGCTGGGCTTTGGAGGTGGCCAGCAGGGGGCTCCAGTGCTTCACGATGCAGCCTGAAACGCATCAAACGGGGCAGGAAAGAAAGACGGTGAGAGAGGAAAAGCCTTTTCACTCGCATCATGCTCTTTTGTCCCCCCCCCTTTTACCCTGCAACGCCATGACAACCATCATGAAGAAAACAAAACATCTTTGACCTTGATATGATGGAGTTAATATAGACATGATACGGGCATGAGGATTTAAGTTAATGTGGATAAAGCAATTAGCGGGCATATGTTTAGTGTAGCACATGTATGACTCACCTTCACATTCTCTTTCCACAATGCCACAGACCAAGAGTGAAACTAGTTAGCTTATCGTTATTAAACAAATATGCACATATTACAGATTATAATTGTGTGTGTATTTTTTCCCTGAGTAACCCTGAACACCAGAACTAAATATCCAGGTCCTGTATGTACCACCTCTATCTATTCTAGTGTGGACATTGCATTTACTGCTGCTGTACTGTTAATGTTTCCTACATAACGTACATAATGTTTTTCATCATAATTTCTTTTTTCTTTTAACTTTATTGTAATGGTCGTGTTGCCGTCATGTTGTTGACCTGTAGTTGTTGGACTACAGATGTAAATTAGCCTCTTGGCTAACTCCGACACATTCCCATGATGTTGATCAATGTGTACTGTCCCTGCCAAATAAATCCTGAATAAAATAAAATAAAATAATGAAATACAATAAAAAGGTAACGCACCGACGGCCCAGTAGGCCAGCTGCATGCCCTCCAGGCTCCTGCTGACCAGGTAGGGCTTAATGTGCTTCATGATGTCCCCCATGTACTCCAGGGCGCTGGCCACCATGGCCGACCGCTCCGACAGCACCTGCAGCCCGCTGTACACCCGGCCCACGGCCTGCAGAGAGAGCCAATCGGGAAGCAGAGGGCGGGGTCAAGGAGATTAGTGCGTGGTACGTACGGCTGGATAGATAGCCTTTATTTAACCAGAGGGAAACCAATGGAGAGCAAAGCTCTCATTAACAACAGTGCCCTGCAAAATACATCATCAAAATACGTTGTACAATAAAAACATGTAAAATCAAAATTCTCATACCAAACAAAACAAAGAACACGAAAAGACAGTAAAACAAGCAGACACATACACACACAAGAAAAACAGGAGCATTCATTAGAAAATACATCGTTCCACTGAAGCTTAAGCCGTTCTAAGGTTAAAAACGTGTACAACGTAAGGGAGTCCTGAAGCTTATTCCACCTATGAGGAGCATCAGAGGTGAATGCAGTTTTTCCCAATTCCATATTCATAAATGGGACATCCAAGGTAATACAATGTTGTGAACGAGTACGGGATGAAAGACAAAGAAGAAGAGAACGCAAGAGAGGCAAAAGAGATGGAAAATGGGGAATTTGATTGGCTGTAGTGAAGATGGAAGGGGAAAAAAAGCGCACGCAATATATTAGAGAGCAAATTCGGAAAGGAAATGGATTGACATTTGCGTGGAGATGCCGACCAGTTCTCCTTGAAGCGTATACCGTTATATTGTAGGCAAATCAGACACTACAGTACACACACAAACACCCATTGGACAACAAGACCTTAAACGGAAGCGAGGAAACATTACCATTAAGGAACAACAATACCTGATGTCGTACATGACAGCAAATAACTTCCATCAATAGGTGGAAAGCGTCATGATTCATTAAAAATAATAGTATGTGGGGGTGGGGCGGGGGGGGGGGGGGGCACACAAACCATGTCAGCAACACGCCTTGTATAGCAACCCAGTATCCACCTGGACCTGGGGTCATATGCTATTTACATACGCTCATCCCCCTCTTCTTCCACCCGCTTTCCTATCTCTCTTCACTCGCCTGTCCATAACATACATTTTCTATATATTTATATTTTTTGGAATATAATTATATAAACATGCATTGGCTATATATATATATATATATATATAGCCAAACACACACACACACACACACACACACACACATAATTAATAATATTAATAATATAATAATTGAATAGGGTACAAGTGGAATATATTTTCCTTGTAGATGAGTGTTGTCTGTTGGTCTCTGTAGTGCAGGTTCTGTCATTATGTGTCCTCCACAGTATGGATTGCATTTCTAATGCCTGTATTTTAATCTGCTTTTAACTAGCTGCCTGCCCAGGGACTACAGACGAAAATTAGCCCCTTCGGTTACCCCTGGCATGTTTACAGTAATGTCATCCATGTGCACCGTCCCTGTCAAATAAATAAAGGAATACAAAAATATACAAAAGAAAAAAATATAAAAAATAAATAAATAAAATGCAAAAATGAAATAAATACAAATAATGAAATGAAATAAAATAAATAATCCACACATAGCTTTCACATAAAGTCATGAACATATATTGCTGTTATTTATTATTGTATTGTATTTATTGTGATTTACTGTGATGCGTCTTAACCAACCTGTATTTATTGTGATTTATTGTGAAGTGAGAGGGACGTGGTTAGTCTCCTTCCGAGCGGTCTCTGTGGTTACCTTGATGAAGAGCTCCAGGGCGGGGTTGGGCTCCAGCCGGCCAGCGGGGGGCTGCAGGCCGGCCCTCTGCAGCAGAGCGTCCACGTCCGGCAGCCGCAGCACCAGCCGAGTCAGCTCCCCCAGCTGCTCCTCCACGGCCCGACCTGCCGACCCGCACAACAGCACTTCTTCAGGTACGGCATTATTCATATGCTTGGGTCATCTCAGAATAGCATAACGCAACAGGGCTTGTACATCAGCATGCATCATGGATTTTTTTTTGTTAGTGATACTACGCCATATTGAGAGGGAGTTGTAGTTCTGTAAAATCCTAAATCAGCGTAAATATACCGTCACCTAGGCTAATGAAAACGTCTTGCATGAGAAACGCTGTGGCAGTTTTAAACACAACAATGTCTTCCCATAATGACAAATCATTTCACGATTAATGACTGCACAATGATCAAAAAATCATGACTAACAAACACAATAACTAACATTACAATGCTCCTATGCTTCCAAAATGGAGGCGGTCATTGCAATGTGACGTCAGGATGTATATGCAACTTTGATATTTATTTTGTTTTTTTGCTTTGTATGCTCCTGTATCTGAGGGGAATCCCTATATCATCATCATATTATTATTAATATCATTATTATTATTATTATTATTATCATTATCATTATCATTATTATTATTATTATTATTATTATAGCCGTTTACATTCCTGCGAAGCACGTAGCGTTTCGAAAAGTGATTTATAAATAATGATCATTATCATTATTGTTAAAAAGCAAAGCATGAATGAGTGCAATCCGTGAACTGATATGCAACATGAACGCGTTAAAATGTATTAACGCGTATTCAGAATACCACAATACATGTGTATTTTCATTTAAGGGAGGCGATATTATCTATATCGCAGTGCACAGGTTATTACATCACATTTATATTGCAATAAATAGCAGGGTTTAGCTGCCCTGCTGCAACTACAGAACAGCCCTCAGGTCAAAGCAGGACGTTTTCACAATGTTAAAGTACAGTAGACAGGAGGACGGTACCTGCCCTACTGTCGGAGCCATCAGGGTTCTTGTGGAGGTGCTGCTGCAGAACGCAGCGGAACCAGGCCCTCACAGACAGGGCCTGGGCTGAGCCGGACACGGCAGGGCCAGAACCAGGAACAGGACTCAATGCTGACACCAGCTCACTGGACAGGTTGGAGATCAACAAGGATACATGGCATCATGAAGTCTGCAGTGCCTTAAACACTTTGGAGCCAAAGGAGCAACAATGGCCAATAGATATGGATATAGAGTTGTAACTGTATTTTTCTACTACTACTAACCCCACGAGTGCTGAAACAATAATAATAATAATAATAATAATAATAATAATAATAATAATAATAATAATGATAATAATAATTAACAAAAGGTATCCACAGACAATAGGTATCCACAATAGGTACTTGATTAGAATTGTAATATAAAATATTAGTCACTTTAGTCATTAATCAAGAATTGTTATTTAAAAAATAATACTAGTTATCTTGGCTGCTCGTCAGATAAAACAAGCAGATTTAAGACCACAAAACATCACTTTGGCTTCTGAGAAACACTGGGATGGTTGTGATTTATGACATTATGCAACCAAAATTATGAGTCATGTATAATAACTCATCATGAATGAACACTGGAAATAACTGTTTGTTGCATGTTGAACTCCAAATGCCCGGTCCCAGGTCCCAGCCCAGGTGTGTGTATCTGGAGGTGTGGGAGGTAGCGGGTGACCAGGAGTGGGTGTACCTGTTCTGGAGGAGGTGTGGGAGGTAGCGGGTGACCAGGAGTAGTGGGTGTACCTGTTCTGGAGGAGGTGTGGGAGGTAGCGGGTGACCAGGAGTAGTGGGTGTACCTGTTCTGGAGGAGGTGTGGGAGGTAGTGGGTGACCAGGAGTGGGTGTATCTGTTCTGGAGGAGGTGTGGGAGGTAGCGGGTGACCAGGAGTAGTGGGTGTACCTGTTCTGGAGGAGGTGTGGGAGGTAGCGGGTGACCAGGAGTGGGTGTACCTGTTCTGGAGGAGGTGTGGGAGGGTAGCGGGTGACCAGGAGTGGGTGTACCTGTTCTGGAGGAGGTGTGGGAGGTAGCGGGTGACCAGGAGTAGTGGGTGTACCTGTTCTGGAGAAGGTGTGGGAGGTAGCGGGTGACCAGGAGTGGGTGTACCTGTTCTGGAGGAGGTGTGGGAGGTAGCGGGTGACCAGGAGTAGTGGGTGTACCTGTTCTGGAGGAGGTGTGGGAGGTAGCGGGTGACCAGGAGTAGTGGGTGTACCTGTTCTGGAGAAGGTGTGGGAGGTAGCGGGTGACCAGGAGTAGTGGGTGTACCTGTTCTGGAGGAGGTGTGGGAGGTAGCGGGTGACCAGGAGTAGTGGGTGTACCTGTTCTGGAGGAGGTGTGGGAGGTAGCGGGTGACCAGGAGTAGTGGGTGTACCTGTTCTGGAGGAGGTGTGGGAGGTAGCGGGTGACCAGGAGTAGTGGGTGTACCTGTTCTGGAGGAGGTGTGGGAGGTAGCGGGTGACCAGGAGTGGGTGCAGCATGTCGTCCCAGCCGAAGCAGTGCATGATGGACAGGACGGGACTGGGCTGGAGGTCGTGGGGAGCGGAGCTCGGCAGATCAAAGGCTAACAGTGTGAAGCCTGGAAAAGAAGAAGACGGAGAGAAGGAGAAGGAGAAAGAGAAGAAGGGAGGGGGATTAAACAAGCCCCAGAGTTAGCATCGCGCCAAAACGTTCCCCAAAAACTTTAAAAGGGATGGGAGCTCCGCAGTGGATTAACCCTAGGTCCTTTATTGTTCTGCTAGCGTTCTACCTTTCCTTCAAGTGCCTCCTAACTCTTTCAACCCCTAATCTTGCTCCTGCTCCCCGATGGCTTTGCAAACAATCTCTCTCCCTCTCTGTTCGTCTCTCCTCCCCCGCTGCCAAGGCAGCCGCTTTTGTGCTTCTCCGCCTCGCCAACTGGCACCCTGCTCTAAAGCGCATTAAAAGAACATTTTTCTTCCTTTTCTTCCGTCCCTATATTTCATTCCCCCACCCTCTTATTGACTTTCTCCTTCCTTTCTGCCTCTCGGTCCTTCTTTTCTTCACCGGGACACGCATCGGTCGTAACGCTTTAGTTCCCCTTCCGTCTTTTCACTTCTCTATCGCTCTATGGTCTCTTTCTTCACAACCCTCACCTGTCCGTGTCTTACCTGCACTTCCTCCCCATTCTTCTTCTTCCCTCTGTCCTTCCTTATCATCTGCCCAATTCCCCCGTTTCCTTCCTACGCTCTCTCTGTCCACCTTTCTCCTACCCTCCAGTCGTTTCCTTCTCCCTCGTTCCCTCTATTCTTCTCCTCTCCTGTCCGTCTTTCAAATCCCCTTGACCCGTCTATTTTCCCTCGTCTCCTCTGCCTGCACCTCTTTCACCTCTTCACTCTTTCTCTTCTACACCCTTGTAGTTTCCTGACATCTTCCATCTGTCAAGCCATAGTCAAATATGTGTTGTGGTCCGTTTTAATAAGATGTTTGTATATTTTATATTTTAAATATTATACACCGGGGATATAGATATCATGGGAGATGGTTTTTGCATATCGCAGGTTTTTAAGTGGTGAGACTATGTCATGTTGCTCCGGGCTCACAGGCTATAGGGATAGCTTAATGCTAGTTTGGCAGGTTGCCGGTGGATTGCCTTGTCTTAAGCTTTTCAGTTTAATCCTGTGTAGCTCACAATACAATACTTGAACATTTCTCCTCTAGTCGTCTCTCTCTCTCCCCCCCCCCCCCCTCCCCATTGGTGGAGACCGCTGACCTGCGGCGGCGTCAGCCAGCTGGGGCGGGGGTGTCTGGGAGAGACGCAGGCCACGCAGGAAGGGGAAGAAGTGGGTCCAGAGTGCTGCCGCCACCGCTAGGTGGCGCTCTCTGGCTACGGTGCTGCCAGCGGGGGTGGTGGTGGTGGTGGGGGCCCGGGTCGGGGCCGGGCCAGAGTGGACGAATCGCTGATGGACCCGCCTGGATGACGGACAGACAGACGGGCCACATAGACAGACAGGCGCACGCACACACACACACATGCACACGCACACACACACACACACACACGACAAGCAGATAAATCATTCAACATGACGGCAAACACAGCCGCCGTCTTTCCTGAGCAACCCCTCCCTCCGCCTCCTAGCTTCTCGTTTCTTAAACCCCTACTACACCACCACCACCCCCTACCACCCCCACACCACCGCCCCCCCTCCCCTTCCCTTTCATTCCCCTCTCCTTGTGTTTTCCCTCTCTCTCTCGTCTCTGGGGGGATTAGCGGCGGGCGCGGTGGTGCGGTGTGGAGCGCGGCGGTGCGAGGTGTAGGTGGAGCAGAGACGAGAGACGAGGGGGGGGGGGGGGGGGGGGGGATGGAGGGGGTGTGTGGCGGTGGGGGTGGGTGAAGATATGATAGGCAGGGAGAGAGAGAGGGGGAGAGAGGCTGAGGGCTGATCCCGGAGTACACAGTATACCGTACTTTAGCTTCTGTTGGCTTGGCTGGCGTGCCCCTCTCTCGCGCCCCTGCCGCCCCGCCAGCCCCACAGTGGCTGGCATTAGCCCAGATAAGCAGCTGAAGGAGCTGTAATCTCATTTAGACTGGAGATGATCCTCCCGTCCCCCCCTCGCTAGAGAGAGAGAAAGAGAGACAGAGAGAGAGACTCCCATTTCTCCCCGTCTCTTCACACCCCAGTTTTCCTCTCTCTCACACACACACACACACACACACACACACACACACACACACACACACACACACACACACACACACACACACACACACACACACACACACACACACACACACACACACCTCGGCAGTGCCTTCCCTTCCAGCAAGGTTGCATCTAATCCAGAGAGAGCTAAAACAATCGATTAGAGTCTAAATTCATTAGCCTCGTTACTACTGAGGAATGAGCCTTTCACACCCATCAACTCTCATTGTACAAGACACCGCCAGTTAATCCCCCCCCCTACACACGCACGCACGCACGTACATACGCACCTTTCAATCGTGCACATACACAAGATCATACATCACACACACACACACACGCCATTTTTTCCAGACCTAATTTAACCTTTCTCGAGGCTGAGATGCAACACGGGACGTGACACAACACAACATGGTCTTTGTCCGGGGCGTCGTGTTAAAGGGCAAACTTACGGGCGGCGGCCAACACAAAGCGCTACTCCGCTGCATTCACGCTCCATAGGGTTGTTTAGGCACATCTGTGACGCCGGCCGACCTGACCGCTTCAATTCCGCAAACTCAATCTCGCAAATTACTTCCACCTTGGTGGCATTAAAAGGAGAGCCCCCCCCCCCCCCCCCCTCCCCCACCCTCCCCCCAACCCTCCCCCATCTGAACTGGTGGTACGCCTTTATGAACACTAGCGGCTAGCGCTTCCCTGTCGAGACCGTCAAGCCAAGGGGAACCCGGGATACAGAGTCTCTCTTTCTCTCCCTCTCTCTCCCATGGCTGGAGCCGAGGCCACCCTCTCCCTTCAGGCCCGGACACAGAAGCTCCTGCCTCCCTGGTGGCCATGTGAGTTGGGGAGGTGGCGGCGGGGTGGGGGGGGGGGGGGGGGGGGGGAGGGCCAGAGTAAGATATTCAACTCGTTGATTGGCTACTTTGCCTTGGCACCATGGCGATGGCTGATGGAGATGAGTGTTTTTGCCTCCTCTTGCCTAGGCCCGGCGATAATTCTCTTAATGTGTGCGGATTCTGCGCGCCTCTTAATAAGACGCGGCGATACTCTGGCTGAGTTTGCGGGGCTACATAATTACCCGTTAATTGTGTCAGCGGAAACACATTAATCACAAAAAGAGGTGCAGAGTATTGCCAGGTCGAGGAATTAGCTTTAATTCGGCGGGACAAATTGGGAAGAGAGAGGAGAGGGGTGGGGGGGGGGGGGGGGGGGGGGGCGGGGGGCGCGTGTGGGGGGTTTTGGTATTTGCTTTATTTTCATTAAATGGGTCATTGTGGTCCAGGCGAGGACCAGAGAGAGACACGCACTGTGGGGGGCTATCGGCCTACATCCTCTCCATTTCCTTTCGGCCATTAATGTGCAAATGTGTTGAGCTGGGAAGTTTGGGAATTAACAAGAGCTAACTAGATACGCCTGAAACGAGAGCGAACGTCCAGGTGTGCGTTTCACTTGGAACTCGCATGTATAGCCGACGCTGTGTGTGTGTGTGTGTGTGTGTGCTGGTGGTAGGGAAGGTTAAGAGGAATTATCATAGCTCTTTATGATTCACTGTGTGTGAAATCAAAGACCACAATTACTTTATTCAAATGCATAATGTCACTATTCTACACATTCCCTGTTATTTCAGGCACCTGAGGTAAATGTACTCTTTGTTACTCCCTGACGTGCGGTACATTCAATTCTGTAAGCAAAGGTTGGAATGGAGCCAGAATAATATGTTATTGCTGAGTGAATGTGGTCATTTGTTTACAGACACACCTGTGCATAGAAATCATAAATAAGTCCTGGGAAAAATACATTTATTTTTCATGCAACGACTCTGCCTGTACTGAACTGAATATCATTGACTGACAATGAGTCATTGCAGTGCAACCCGTCAACCCCTGAATCATTTTCAAGACAATGAATCATGAATATAGCAATATTTGTTGCCAGGGTTAGGGGTTAGCTGGCACGTATTTATTTATATATTTTTTTGTATTGGTGGTATGTATCCTGATCACATTTCTCTTAGATTTACTGATCGCTCTCAATTGTTTGGCAAAAGCGCGACTTAATCCAGCGACACTTTGAGATTTTGTCAAAGACCGAATATGTATATATGTATATATATGTTGTATGTTGTTTTTAGATCCTGCAGCCTCTAACAAACAGTAGTGCCCCAGACAGATGCTTTGATTCAATATCCTATAGTGTCTGCTAAGGCTTTCCCCCACATCCTACACAAACAAGCAGATACCCATATGAGCCACAGCTGGTGACTAGGGCTGCAATGTTTAGTCGATCGAAAGACAATTAATTGAATAAAAATTTTATAATCGATTAATAGTTGGTAATTTATCAAGTACAAATACCAAACATTTGCTGCTTGATGCTTCGGAAATTCAAATGTTTAATTTAAGACATCACTTTGGACTCTAGAAAATGTCTTTATAATATATAAGAGCAAATGCCATTAAAAGGTACCAGACTAAATGATTAATTGAAAAAAATATTGTTAGATTAATCGACTATGAAAATATTTGCAGGTGGGGTCACATGCGTAACGCACACCGCTGTCCTTCAGCTGAACCCGTGCCGAGTCAAAAACACACAGGCTTCCCCACGGCGACGGCAGGGCCCGTGGGGGTCCCCTGAGTCCGTAACTCTACTCAGGGCTCTGCCAGCACCTGGTCCGGGTGACCTGGGGGCCACAGGCACCCCAGAGACTAACGGGGGCCACAATGCGGGACAGAGGATCTTTGCAGTCACACACACACACACACAAAAGAAAAACCTGCCACAATCCTGTCATTGTGAGTGGTAAGTGGACCCTGGGTTCTGAGCTGGATAACTAAGCTGTTTACTGTAATAAGAGATGTCATTTTAATAGAAGCCTTGTTAGACCTTCGCCAGAAACATGGTGTTATATGTAAATGTTAATGCACATTGTAAACCTAAATCCGTCTGCACTGGCAAACACCCACATTGAGGGAGACATTGAGGGAGACTTAATTGAAATCTGAAAGCATATTCTAATCCGTCTCGTACCTGAGCTGCGAAAGCACGATCTGGAGGAAGCCCAGGGCTGAGTTGAGCTCAGACTGGCGGCAGGCCGGCAGCAGCCAATCAAAGCCCTCGTTGAGCAGCTTCTCCTCCGATAAGGCGAGGCTGGCGCTCGTCTCAAAGACCTCGGCCACGCCCTCCAGGTATGAGCCCAGGGGCCCCCAGAGGGCCAGTCTGCGAGAGGCCTCGGTCGTCTTGTTGTAAAACTCCTTGGCAGTTGCATTAAAGGAGGCAGCCAGCCAGCTTGCCTGGGCCCCGACGTCCAGACCCCTCTCCTGGAAGACAAATAAAGTATATATTAGATACTGGTTGGTCAATTACAGCATCCTACGGTCTGTTATTTCTGAATAGCGGAAGCAATAAAATCTTTTTTTGGTTATATTTTGTGTCTTTAATAAGTAGCCGTGTCATAAGCGGGATAATGTACAGCGACCTGGTCATTATTGCGAAGGGTGATGCCATTTTGAAAAAGATCCACTTTAGTTTACAGTCACACATCTTTCTTGTTACAAGTGTTCATTTGATTATCACAGATCGCCACTCAACATTACCATAGATTAACGGTAAAGTTAATATAAGTTTAAGCCACCTATACCAATATTGTGCATACAGTCCTTAATAATCTTTGATCTTCTCATCAATAAACTCATCAAGTGTTGGTACGTTTCACATCATCTGGACCCGCCGACCTGGAAGAGCAGGAGCAGCGCCAGCTGACCCCTCCAGATGAGCGCCCGGTGCCCGGGGGGCCCGTTAGCAGGCAGGTGTCCCAGCAGCTCGCAGGCCCTGCCGGCCACGTCCTCCGGCTCCACCTGCCGCGCCACCACCATGAACAGCAGCAGGAAGTTCCCCAGGCCGCCCTCCGAGAGATCCTGCATCTTCTTGGCGGAGAACTTGGAGTAGATTCTGGTTGGAGGAGGAGGACAAAGAAGAGAAAAGGTTAAAAATGAGGGACACATTGATAGCCTGATATCAGACAGAACGGTCAACTCGTTATTCTCCATTTCCGTCCATCATCGTCTCCACTGTAACCGATTTCCATGGGGGAGGGGGATTGACACTGATGCGTAGCCATGCCGACATACTGGTTTTCGAAGCAAAGTAAAAACAAACTACGATGTCGGGTGATATTGAGAAGACATGCAAAGTAATTGATAGTTTTAATCGATTTAGAACAGCGCCTATCCTTGTCTATAGCGGTCGCCATTGTTGTCATTACTCCTCCTTGGTTCAGGCGCACAGCTTGACAACAGCTTGACAACAGCGTTAGTCCCGCCTGTGGCGCTGATTGGCTAATCTTTAGTCCCCCCCGTGGCGCTCACTGGATAATCGCTTTTTTAACCAAGAAATCACTGTTTCATGTCATGATGCCGGACTGGAAAACAGTCAACTCGGTGGAGTGGGCGAATTCAAAAGGTCTGGACCCAGGCAAACACACTGATGGAGGAGGAGAGCGCCTGAGACATGCTTCTCCGTGTCTATGAGTGTCGAACCAATCGAGTAACTTGATGGATGGCAGCACAGATAAGGCCGACATGCCGAGACTCTGAAACCCTGGATGTGTGGGGTTCACGCTTCCATTGAAGCCAAAGTTTACTGCGGCAACATTAGCTGCCAAGTGTCCGTTTAAAGCAGCCTCGCTTTTCTGTTTTGCCTTTTTTTTTTTTTTCTTCCTTCCTTCCACCTCTAAAGACTTTATTTTGTTCTTCTGGAGGTGATTTGTTCACTTGAAACCCTTGACTTCAAACGCTGACTGACCGATCTCCTCACACCCACTCCATCCCACGGCCTATGCCCGACTCCTACTCCCCCTGAAGAAGAGAGTGTGTGTGTGTGTGTGTGTGTGTGTGTGTGTGTGTGTGTGTGTGTGTGTGTGTGTGTGTGTGTGTGTGTGTGTGTGTGTGTGTGTGTAGGGAGCGGACAGAGCGAGAGACAGAGAGAACCACCCGGCACACGGTTAGATCTTGCGGGCACCGTGGAGAAATGCCTTAAAAGATCATGTTAAATGTCAGAGCCACAGCACAGTGGGTGCTTGGTTACTCTCTCTACAGCCAACCCAATTTACTGCAAACACCAGAGAGAGATCAATACACACACACACACACACACACACACACACACACCTCTTGTTGTTTGCTCCCCCGGCAGGCTCGAGAGTCCCTCTCCCCCAAACACAGATGCAACCCACACACTTCGTGTGTGTGTGTGTGTTGTGTGTGTGTGTGTGTGTGGGGGGGGGGGGGGGGGGGGGGGGGGCAGTGCAGGGTTGGCTGCTACACTCAGGTCAAAACACAAGAGTGAACATTCTGAGACGGCCTCAGTGAAGGCGATATGCGGCCGATACCGCATAAAAAGAAAAAAAAGAAAGTTAAGAGAGTGAGAGAGAAAGGGAGAGAGAGAGAAAGGGAGAGAGAGAGGGGGGGGGGGGGGGAGAAAGAGAGAGACGGGGTTAAAAACAACAACAACAACAACAAATGGCTCAGCAACACCTTCAAGGACCTGTGAGGGCAGAGGTGGGTGAATGCGCATCGATGAACGCAAACACTGTCAAACACTGGCGCGCGCGCGCACACACACACACACACACACACACACACACACACACACACACACACGGCCTGCACGATTAATCGAATTTTCATCGTCATCGCGATGTGAACGTTCGCGATAAACACATCGCAAAAGCTGGTCTGTAATGCGATAAGTTCGCCATGCACACTCGCCGTGGCATTCTGACATTTGGGGCCATGCATGCACACACTAGTCAATCAGATGACGCCAAGCTTCGCTGACGTTCCTGCAGGATAACGCTACGTAAAGATAGCGTTGCGGCTGCGGCGCGCCGCTCCTGGGACGCTGCTGAGACGTTCCGCAGCGGCCCGGTGGAAATACTTTCATTGACTAGAGTGGCAGCGATCAGCAGCGGTGACCGCGACGCAGCCGTAACGCGACGCTCACGTCCCCTACAGCGTAGCGCTGCGAGGCGGCAGGATTCGCGGGATCACGCGAGAACTGCAAGACCACGCGAGAATCAGGAGACCACGCGATCATTTGTAGATGTCAAAATAGAACAAACAAATAAAAGGTTACTTTGCCTTTCCGAAGTTGACTTGCAGTTGCTTTGTCTGTCAGAAGTTGATTTGCTGTTGATTTGGTCGTTTTTCCTAGATTTGTGTGCTTCTACCATGAGTTGGTAGACGATATAGTAAATGTTTACTTTTTTGTCTGGTTTAATTGGGGCAATTGCTCTGTCAGTTAGCATTGCGTTAGCTGCGCTGCGGTTTAAAACCGTACTCCGGAAAACGGAGGTTTTGGAGTTTAACTCGCAGCTGCGCACGAAGTTAAACCTGATTGCTGTGTACTGACCGACACAGGTTCAGCTGATTCGTAGTAAAACTCGTGTTAAACCGGAAGTACTCTGATTTCCCGTTATACTCCAGCAGATGCAGTCTTAACTTAATGTTGGATGCATTTTGTGCTATAATTACCAACAAAAACTTAATGGGAATGTAAAGTGAACTATAATATAATAAAACGCAAATAATGTTGAAATATATTATGAAATAGTCTAGCCTACTTTTTGTGGAAATCTGAGTCTGGAATCTGAATCTGCCCTTACCTACGTCAATCAATCGATTACTTCTCCCCCCCCCCCTCAACAATCGCGCCGTACCAGGGGGGCGCCCCCGATCGCGCAGCACCCCCCCCCACACACACACACACACACACACACACCCCGTCAACAACCGCGCACCACGTAATGTTTATGGGGGGCGCCAAAATTGTTGCTGCATACCCCCCTGACACGATGAACATGTCTCGGATAGAGAACTATAACGAGGAGCAGAAGTTATATTTATTGTACTGCATTCGAGGTGTTGTGGACACGGTGGAAGACGCGAGGAAAGACACCACCACCACGCTCCGAAGAAAGTCTGTTTGGGATGATCTCTCAAACAAACACATGTAACAGTAGATCTTCCAGCAGAAGACCGAGCAGCGGCACATTTAAAGAATTTATGGAAGCGCTTGAAAGTTGAAGCGCGTAATGCTATTGCTGAGCGGACGCACGACCGAGACCTGAGCCCCGCGAGCCGAAATATCACTGCTCACTCCATATCTACTATGTCCAATATTGTTATTGTACTGAAGGCCTATCTGGCGTAATAAGTGTAAATGTATCATACATTATTATTAATACTACTAATAATAATTAATAAAACTAATTCTGTGTGTGTCGGTTATAATGGAGCCTTGTTTCATCCTGCAAACTGGTTTAGTCTCCTCTAAAACCATGTCCGTTTCGAGACTAGACTAACACGCACAAAATACGCCCTCTAGTGTCTGAGGTGAATTTCTCTGAAGACACAGCAATTGAGATCAAGGTAAAACGCAGCTGCAGGTTAAACCACAGGTACATACGACACAGCAATGGAGCTTAAGACGTCACGTGACTTCTTGCGTCACCGACGAGTTTAAAACCGTGTTAAACTCTAAAAAGTGGCTAACGTAGCGACAGAGCAATTGCCCCATTGTGTTTAGTGTTGTTTATTGTTGTTATGTCCTAATGTGTTGTGCTGTAGCCTATAGACAAAGTCAGTTATAAACGACGATTTGTGGCCGTGTTCGATCGGGAGGGTGGTTTTATTTTGAAAATTGACCGGATGCTCTATGGCTTTTACTATTTCACTTCCTGCCCGGTCGGTCTGCTTTGTTTAAATTGATGCGTTTCAGCAGCGGCTCGCGTCAAAAATAGAACGCTACGTCAGGGGCGCTGAGCACCCAATGAGCCCCACTGCCACCACCCACCCTTTTATCACACAAAAACAAAAAATATGTCTATTGAAAAATAACTTTATCATTCACACACACACACACAGAGTAACGCTAGGAGTTAGTATATACTATGCCCCCATGAATGTGATGTGATTATTATTGTTGCAAAGCCTGGTTCAGGTTAAATCCTCTGTAAAACATGAATGAATACAGCAAAAGAAAAACATTTAACTTTATTTTATTGTCTGGTTTGATAGTCAGACAACTGAAAAATAACAGATATAAATCTATGAATAAATAACAATTAATTTAAAAGGCCACAGTGAGTGTTTTCACACATACTGGTGGTATACAGTGATGTGTCGTTTCGTTTGTTTTCACTCTGGTCCAAACGCCGCACCACTGGCAGGGCTTCATGTTTCCATGACGACGGACCAGAAAAGACGCGCGAATTACGTAAGTTATTTACACAATTTACGTAATTTACGTAAGTTATTACGTAATAACTTACGTAATTTGCGTAAGTTATTTACGTAATAACTTACGCAATTCACGTAAGTTATTACGTAAATAACTTACGCAAATTACGTAACTTATTACGTAAATAACTTACGTAATTTGCGTAAGTTATTTACGTAATAACTTACGTGAATTGCGTAAGTTATTACGTAAATAACTTACGCAAATTACGTAAGTTATTACGTAAATAACTTACGCAAATTACGTAAGTTATTACGTAAATAACTTACGCAAATTACGTAAGTTATTTACGTAATAACTTACGTAATTTGCGTAAGTTACGTAAATAACTTACGTAAATTACGTTAATGGCGCTAATGGCGCTAACGGAGCTAACCGGGCTAACAGAGCTAACTGGTAAACGGTGCCTGGACTCCAGCACTCACCGATATGGTATCGGAATCGGAACAACTCTCGGTAAAAGGAAAGAAGTGTGAGACAGAGCTTTGGAGCAACAGTTGATTCACAACACTACAACTAAACAGATCTCACTCTGCGTGAGTCGCGCTGGGACGGTCGGGCTGCGGAGCGGTGCAGAGGAGAAGGAGGGGTGAGAAGAGGATGATACCATTTGCTAAGCGGGGATGTTTTCATTTTCGTCCTTAACATATACATTTTAAACCACAAACTACGGAGTATGTTTTGGACATTATTTAACCCTGTCAGTATCCAATCCAGAATTTATTTGTGTTATTTATTTAAGCTCTTTTCCCCCTGAGATTCTTTTATTTCAATAGATACTTTTTGTTTTTGTTGAGAGCAGGGTAAGGAAACTTTAATTTATTTTTACAATAACATGTAAATTAATGTTATGTGGGTTTCAATAAAAGCATGCACAAGAATATTATTTTCCCTTTTTTTTATGTAATCACTATCAGCTATTCAGTGTTGAGAGTACCTAAAAGCAGGGAATCTATTAAAGCTGAAAAATCTGAAAGAGACAGGAACTGTATGCAAACTTAAATATTTTCTTATTTATCGCAAGTCATATCGTCATCGCAATATTGAACAGTGTGATCGCACATCGCACATTTTGCTGATATCGTGCAGGCCTAACACACACACACACGGTGGGCGGGCAGCGAGAGGCAGAGGCTGTGAGGCCGTCCACCGGTCTCACCTGTCTCACACAGTACACATGTTTTTTCTCTGTGCAGATCAGGCAAGCAGAGCCGCATTCGGCAGACGCCGAAAGAAAAATAATGATTGCTACACTTTCCTAAGCAATCAAAACAGTTTTTATCCGAAACAGCCTGAATCACAATGTTAAAAGATTAACAGACCGCTGCGCGGACGGCTTTTCTCAGATTAGAATATGTTTTTGCTTTGCTTTCACCCGGATTCAGCGAGGGTGAAGGGAGCAGGAGTGTCCCTCTGATTGGCTGGGGTTTTTTTGAACAACGCAAGGCCACGCCCGTATTTTTGGAAATCAATCGCTGCCCAGGCGAGGCCAGACTGATATTCATTGGGAAGCGCAGACTTGTATATCTGGACGGTCTCACGAGGCTAGCTTCATTCTGCCTTCGCCCGGCGTCTCCCGGCTTATCCTTCTGTCTGTCTGTCTGTCTGTTGATCCCTGACAGCTTTCTTTCCGCGGGCAGCAGATGCTGTTAACTCCCGGCGTCAGGAGATCAACATGCTCCCAGTCCACCCCATTAACATGGCCGCTGCCGCCGCCACAGCCCTGCCGAGCCCGCCCAGGAAATGGGAACACTGCCGAAACCGCTGGCCATGTGTACAATGCAACCGAACCCCACCCACTTCAGGGGGGGGGGGGTTAGGGGACTGAGCATGGGTGATCTGGACACCATCCCAGCCCAGTATGGTTGTTGCCAGTACCTACCAGCCACTATAACCCACCGCACCCCACTCATCCACCCAGCCAGCCTCCCTCCCTCCTGCAACCCCCCCCCCCCTGCCCCCCCCTCCCCTCTGCCTATCTGTGCTGGAAACCATCGCGGCTTCGTTAAGGCGAATTAACCGCCGCGCTCGTTAGCTAATTAGCCTCCGTGTCTGCGGCGGCGCGGAGCACGTTCCAGACAGAGGGAAGTCATTAGGTGGGTTTAGCAGCGGCTGCCGAGCCCTGGCACCCAGCCGCGGGGGGCCGGGGATGTGGGATTGCCCCTCGGCCCGGTTCTGACGCGCACCATCAGAGTGTGTAATCTTTGCTTTCTTCCATTTGTGCACAAAGGACACACACACACACACAACCGACAAAATCCAAATCCAAACACAAAAAAAAACAACAACAAAAAAATCCTTGCTACTGGCCTGGAAGCAGGTGCACTGGGTATGATCTGAGTGTGTGTGTGTGTGTGTGTGTGTGTGTGTGTGTGTGTGTGTGTGTGTGTGTGTGTGTGTGTGTGTGTGTGTGTGTGTGTGTGTGTGTGTGTGTGTGTGTGTGTGTGTGTGTGTGTGTGTGTGTGTGTGTGTGTGTGTGTGTGTTTCTTGGCTCCTGTCTGAGTTGAAGAGCAGGTGGTTGACTCCTGAGGCACCTGCTCCCCCAGGGGGTCTGAACAAATATCAAAGACACTGGGAGACCGTGGCCCACCTGGCACGCACACATGCACACACACACACACACACACACACGTGCACATAAGCAGATCCACGCAGAGCGTGCGCGCTCACAAATGAGGCAGACTTGTGAAATTGTCAGAATTGGAATCGCAACAAATGAAAGTGTTTGATGAGCGATCATTTGTCCTCGCCATCCATATATTTCTTATAATAGTGATTATAAAGTATATACAGAGTAAATACCAGGGTAGGAAATTCACTTCAAGGGCTTCTTTTGCCCCCATGTAATATGCTTTGGGGGGCAATTTGGATCATTTCCAGGGCAATTTCATCAAATGTTAGGAAATACCTTATTTTTCCCATGTTGCATGACCGATATTCAATGACTCCAATGAAGAAAAAAAAAAAAACCTGGACCTGCTTTGCAAATAAAGTGTAAAATACAGAACTTCACTTCTTTATTTTACGGGGGTGTTTAAAAACCCCTGTCATCCCAATTTCAAGGGCAATTATAATTTCATCCCAATTGTGAGGGCAAAATGCCCCGAGGCCCTGTTCATTTTTTAGCCTGCATGTTATACACACACACACCAATTAGAATAGACAAATAGGGCTTGTACATCAGAATGCATCATGGGATTTTTTGTTGCCGATACTCCGGCATATTGAGAGGACTCAAGAGAGTTGTAGTTCTGTAAAAACCTAAATCAACGTAAATATACCGTAACCTAGGCTCATGAAAACGTTGTTTTTGCAGCATCATGCATGAGAAGGGCTGTGGCGGTTTCAAACACAACGTCTCCCCAGAACGAGAAATTATTTCACGATTAAATACTGAACAATGACCGAGAAAAAAAAAAACACGATTACCTACATAATAACAATCCAATGCTGCAAAAGGCTTCCAAAATGGCGGCGGTCATTGCAATGTGACGACACGATGTACAAGCCCCATACACCCAGCCAAGTCAGCCTGTGCTCACCTTCCCTTCATCTGCCTCCGGGGGGCGCCACTCCCACTGTCCTGGGCCAGGCAGAGCCCCAGCACACGGAGGAAGATCTGGAAGGAGGTGGCCGAGCGGTACAGCTGCGTGTGTCCCGGGGAGTGGAGCGGGCCGGGAGAGCAGCAGGTCCGAGCCTGCTCCAGCAGAGCCAGGGGAGTCCTGCACACGCTGCCCAGACCAGACACCCCCAGCCAGGGCACGGTGAAGGAGGCGCTCTACAGGACAATACAAAAAAACAAACATACAAGCCTTGACTTTTTGTTTTTGTTTTTTAAACCGACTAGCCAATAGGGCTTGTACGTCAGAATGTTACTCCGCCATATTGAGAGGACTCCAGAGTCGTAGTACTGTTAAATCCTAAATCAACGTAAATATACCGTAACCTAGGCTAATGAAAAACTTTGTTTAGCCACGTCTCGCATGAGAAATGCTGTGGCAGTTTCAAACACAACAATGTCTGGCCATAATGACAAACCATTTCACGATTAATTACTAAACAATTACCAAAAAAGCATTACAATAACATAATAACGAACATCCAATGCTTCCAAATGGAGGCGGTCATTGCGGTGTGACGTCGCGATGTACAAGCCCTATAGCGAGACAGTAATTGATGTTACACCATGGAGAAGCATATGTTGATACAATATCATGGAGCTAAATGTTTAATTAAATTAAAATGTTTTGGTCAGGTGCCAATTTTTTGTTTTTCTTCTACAAGGCTCCTACACACTTTGTACAAAGCCTTATTTGACCCAATATGTAATAGTTAATGTTGTAGGGGTTTGTCTTACCAGGTTCCTGCTATAGTAGTCCCACAGTGTGGAGACAGCAGCGGTGCTGGGCTCCCACAGCAGACACAGGCTCAGACAGCAGTGCACATGCATCCGCACTTGCTCCTCTGGAAGGGAGCCCTGTTGATCCAGACAGAAGATATTTAAAATGCAAGTGAGTTACCTTTGTGTATGCTTACAGTAGGTTGTGTATGCTTACAGTAGGTTGTGTGGGGTTACAGTAGGGTGTGTGTGGTTATAGTAGGGTGTGTGTGGTTACTTTTGGTTGTGTATGGTTACAGTGGGTTGAGTACAGTCACTTAGGTTTTGTGTGGTTACAGTAGGTTTATGTATGGTATGGTAATATGTATGGTTACAGTATGAGAGTTTGAGAGTGCTCACCCTTGGGTTACATGTGGTCTTCAGTAAGTCCTCAGCAAAACTCCAGTTAGCTTCAAGTTGTCTCTGTGAGTTTAGAATATAAAATACAATTTAATATAAATGGGAATTAAAATATATATTTAAATTCTGATAAAAAAAAATTGATGGTTAGACAAGCATAAATAAAAAGATACAGATTTTAAACTCTCAACAAATTAGTTTTTACTGCAGCCAAACAGCCATAGTTAAATAAAGAGCCAATATTAATACGGCTTAATATGTTGTGGCCACACATTTAACGATTACGGCTGGGTAACGCCACTGAATTCCAAAATCGATTCTATTCCGACTTACAAGGTCCCGATTTGATTCGATTTCCGATTCGGTTTGGGATATTACAGTTACAATACCAATTTTGCTTGGATATGAAAGAGATTCTCAGAGAACTAATGCTGTAAATGGTACCAGGACCCCTCTAACCTGATGCATTATTAAAAGTGAAGAACCAAAGGACGGCCTCCCGAGACTAACAGAGTTAACGCTCCAAGCATTCACGAGAAAAGGCATATATTAAAAGATCCATCTCAGGATTTTATGAATCGATATTGGATCATTCAAATGAAGATCAATTTAAATCAGAAAATCGATTTTTCAAACCTAGCCCTATTAACGATCCATTATTTACGAAAAAAAAAAAAACACACAACACTCCTCTATGCCAAGTAGAGTCGAGAGCTCTTTTTTTCGTAATTTTAACAACAATTTCACACCGGTAGTACCTCGCTGTGGAGTGTGCCGTTGCGGCTGTACCGGCCAAGTTCAGCCAGGTGAGTGACCAGCCACCATGTAAAGCCGAGCGGGTCTTTACAGTGGCTTGGCAGCCCAGCGTACTGCTCCGCAGGGGGCCTGCCAGCCACCAACGGCTGCAGCAGCGGGTTCATGTAGCTCCAGAATGACTGTTGAGAGAGCGAGAGTGAGTGTGTGTGTGTGTGTGTGCTAGTGTTTTTAAGTGTGAGTGTGTGCATGAGTGCGAGTGTGTGAGTGTGTGTGTGTGGTCACTATAGTTTTTTTTTTGTCTTCACCTGCGTGTGTAAAGCTTTACTTCTGTGCTCCAGCAGGTGCATGATTAGGATCCACAGCTCTTTGGTACAGGTGCACAGGTAATGATCGCTCGCCAAGGCCTCGGTTGGCCTTACCTGCAAAATGAGCGCGCACCAAACATTCAAACATGTTTTTAGCTTGTTTTTTTCTCTATCTAAACTACATCACAGCATTCTAGACTGCAGGCAACCATCACATGCATTTCAATTCAGATGAGAAATCAACAACAGTGGTTTTTATTTTCTTCCATTTTTAAGTTATTTCAAACCATCTTATCTGTCATCCAGATTTAAGCTTGTCTGCCATCAGACTTTAGATATTAGATTTGTGAGACTAGTAGGTATTATCGTACGCTTCGTATTGTGTGTGCTTCTGCATCAGTGTGTGTGTGTGTGTGTGTGTGTGTGTGTGTGTGTGTCTAATGAGGTGAAGCGGGCCTCCCTACTAGGGGTGCAAACTTGTTAATGAGTAGGCAAATCATAAACGATTACAAAAATATTGTAATCGAAAATCGTTTTGTAGTCCATCTTATAAATACATTTTATATTATTTTGATATGTATTTTGGCAAAATAAATTTGACCAAAATAAAGCCTGCAAAATAAAGTTGCATATTGTTGTTAAATAGGTTCGCCAACAGTTAGTAGTTTTACAATAATGACCTCCGCCATGAATGCCCCGACAGCAAAACTAAAAGTGAAATGTATAGTAGCATAGCACTACTGTGGTGGTGTATTTAAATAATCACATCTCATGTCACACAAGTTTTTTTGGTTATAAATATACTGGCTATTCAACAGACATTCACGCTCCGAATTACAGCGATCTGACGCAGGGAACTTAAGACGCGATCACCCTGCCCATCCTACTTTTTTCAGCTACTATAAATCAAGGCTTTCCTCATAACACTTGCAAAACTAAACTAAGACTAAAGACTAAAACTAAATAAAAAATAAACTAAAACTAGTCAATTCCTCAAAATAAAAATAAAACTACTTATGCACTCCTAGCTAAACTGAAATCAAAAAACAAAATGAAAGACGAAATAAAAATGTCAAATAATGACAATTTCAAAAACTAGAATTCCTCTGCTCCCTACCTTGCTGTACTTGCCCATGGCCAGGCCAGTGAGGTCACACAGCAGACTGCACAGGTGAGTCTCAAACAGGCTGCAGTCAGTCAGGTTCTCCCCGGTCAGGTTCACAAACTGGTGGGCGTACACCACCTGGCCTTGGAGGGTTAACAGGGAACAATCACATTCAAATAAATAACATTATTATATTATAATTATAATAACATTTCATTTAAGCCTTTGATTGGTAAGCTGTTCACACACTGTCTACATATCAAGTGACACAAAGGAAAACAGGAGCCAACGCTGGGCAATACATAGGCTGCTTGAATAAAAAAACAAACCGAAGAATACATTACGGAATGAACATATTATTGCTTTATACGACCTGATTATAAATTAATAACCCTAACCATCGACATCAGGGATTTTTTTTTTTTTTTTACAATTTATTTATTGAATCTACAATCCAAATAACTAGTTACTAGTTTGAATAGTTGAAGTGTTTAATTAAAATTAGGCATGCCTGTAAACATTTTAACCAATTTTGTATTACGTTTGTCTTCACATTGAATGCATACAAGAAGTACACTACATCAACATTAGCGTGTAACCTTTCCATAAACCCTCCCAGTAAAGCAATGATGCTGCTGAAATAAAAGTCAGAAAGACTGACTGACATGTGATGTGCATTGTTTTCGGAAATATTCCTCATGATATACAGTCTCTAGAAGTGTATGATTCAACTTTTTCCCAAGGTCTAGTGTTCAAAAAGGAAACACAATAAATTGTAATATTGAATCACATCGGCACCCAACTATCGTGTAACTAACTAGTATGGAATCAGTAGATGAGCATATGGTCCCAGCCCTACATGTGTTCAGACCAGAGTATTTACCATGCATCTTCTGCCCGAGGAGGTGGAGGATCTCCAGCACAGACCAGTGGATGTCCAAATGCAGATGCAGCAGATGCCAAGTGGGAGGCAAAATCTGGGGTTTCAACATTGGGATGAGAGGTTTTACATAACAAATATACATTTCATAATCATTCTTCATAATCAAATGTTGCTCTATGTTATACATACTAGATACCATTTATACATAAATACCCTGTTCACTCTTATATTTATAATTATTGTATTCTTTAAATATTAAATATTCTATTGTATTGTCCAAGCACAGTCGAAGGAGCAGGCACAGTAAGCCTTCCACTGCTAGTTGTACATGTATGACTTTGTATGTACAAATAAAACTTTAACTAGTGTGGATTAGGGGTTTTGAAACATTGGTGTCCACGTGTCCTGGACAATATAATTTATTAAATACATAATAAATAATGTGAAATGTAAAATGCTGTTGTTGTTCATTGTTGCAGTGTTTAATATATATTACATTATATATCCTGCAAAATATACAGTGCTAGGCTATCGTTTATGTGTTTACGTCCGTCGTCACGGCAACCTAGCTGCCAGCAGACACGCGTGCCCCGGGCGGCCGGTCTCTCTTGATGACAGCTGGTTATTTTTGTTCAGAATAACCTACTTACTATTTATTTTATTTTTTAGTTCAGAAACTGTGATCCTACATAGTGTGACATGTCACAGTTGAACTTTCTGCATTAGAACGTCCACTACTATGATGGAAAAAAAAGTAGTCATGAAATCAGTCGTAGTGAACCCCTACTGGGATTACTATTAAGTGTTTTAAAGTAGCAACAACAGCAGTAATGCTTATCCATGAACATTGCTAAGTGACTGGGCACACGTACCTTCCCCTGGGTCTGCATGGTGAGAGCACTCTGCAGGTTCGCCGGCAGGTCTTTGAGGCGCCCGATGAGGAGAGTGAGTCCAAACAGCTCCTCCAGCAGCGCCGACGGCAGCCGGGCCTCCTGCTCCTCGTAGGGGTGGGCGGGGCCTTCGTCCAGGCCGCTGGACGCCTCCAGGTATCTGCATGGAGGCGGACGAACACGCCCACGTCAAAACAGATCATACAAGATACAGAGAAATACCGGAACAAATGTAAATGCACGCATATGAGGGCTGCAACAAATATTTATATAGTCAATCTAACAATCTTCTTTTTTTATTATTAATCATTTAGTCCACAAAATGTCATAAATAATAACCGTGTCATCACAAGTGACCAGAGTCCAAAGGGATGTCTTACATTTACTTGTTTTATCTGACAAGCAGCCAAGAAAATCTAAAGCATTCATTGTATAATGATCCATGAACCAAACATAAGCATTTCTGAAGCATCAACAGCAACTGTTTGGTATTTGTACTTGATAAACGAATAAATTGGTTATACAAATTTGATTCGATTTATGTTTCTGTTGATCATCTATTCGATTAATCAACTAATCATTACAACCCTACATATAATACAAACAAGACATATATATTGTCTGTATACATAGGAAAAACGTAATGGTGTGGACAAACATTTGTTGTTCAAATGTTGAATTGTTGCAAACTTGAATGTCAAGTACATAATGAATAAGGATTATTATTATTATTATTATAATTATAATACTGAATATAATACTGCAATAATAATACTACTACTACTGCAGTAGCAGTAGCAGTAGTAGTAGTAGTGGTGGTAGTAGTAGTAGTAGTAGTAGTAGTAGTAGTAGTAGTAGTAGTGGCAGTAGTAGTAATAGTAATAGTAGTAGTAGTAGTAGTAGTAGTAGTAGTAGTAGTAGTAGTAGTAGTAGTAGTAGTAATAGTAGCAGCAGTAGTAACAAATCTAGTAATAACATACATTGCAGGTCCGTGTTTTTGCGACGTGAATTACCTGTGCAGAAAGACTTTAACATATTGGAGGAACAACACACACTGTTGTCTGAGCGACTCGGCTTCATAGTGGAGGTGGCCAGCCTGACCTGCCCACACACACGCACAATATTACACGTTACACAATGTTAGTGGACTATTTCACACAGGCCCACCCACACAGTCCCTGGGATGTCAAGACCGGTGACACGACACTGCGATTACAGAGAGCGGGCCGCTTTGAACCCGTTTGGTCAGTAATAAGCAGGTGAAGAAAATGGCCACATTGATGAATGAATGGAGATCTGGCCAGAAAGAATAAGAACAATGATTGTGACTGGTGTGTGGGTTAAAGTACCGGCACATGCCATGTTTTTTAACATTTGCCATTGAATACGTTCACCGTGTGGGCGGCAAATCAGCAGTATGGAAATGTGAAGAAAGGCCCAGGTTTGCATGATGACGGACGGATGTGTGTGGAACAGGGCTGCAACTAACCATTATAGTCAGTCATTGTCGATTAATATAACGATATTTTTTCAGATTAGTCGATTAATCATTTTGTCAATCAAAATGTCATAAATAATAGCAAATGACATCACACATTACCAGAGTCCAAAGGGATGTCTTAAATTTGCTTGCTTTATTTGACAAGCAGCCAAGAAAAACTAAAGTATTAATTTTATAATAATGCATGAACCAAACGTTTGAATTTCTGAAGCATCAAGCAGCAACCGTGTGGTATTTGGACTTGATAAATGACCTCAACGATTAATCGATTATAAAAATGTGTTTCTAATCACTAATCGATTTATCCACTAATGGTTGCAGCCCGTCATGTGGAGGCTCACCAAAGTCATGTGACCCGGCCTGGACCAGGGCCTCCAACCTGAAGAGCTTTTGTCTGGAATATAACAAAGAGAAAGTGAAACCATGCAGTGACATCATAACCAGGAATGAGCAATGCTCTCCCCTCCCCCCCCCCACTCCCTCCCACCACACGCTGCCTCTATTTTAAAAGACTTGTCAATTCAGATTTTTTTTCTGGCCATTACCATGCTTTTAGTTTCTTGTAAATTAATTTAGAAGAGAAACAGAGCTATTACTTTTGCAATGTCAATAGAGACAGCAATAAATCAGCTAATGATAGATTAGATTAGATAAAATAAGATGTGACGTTATTGATCCCTTAAAGGGGAAATTCAGGGACTAAATGTAGTGTGTATATAGCTATAGCGCTATATATACACACAATACATAGTTTTGACGTCATTTAAATTCCTTGATTTATTCAACTGAAAGTGTATTGACCCTGTGGCAATAAACCACAGTTAACCAACGTTGGAGGCATTGCAAATTGTTTTGTTTCATTTTATAACCAACTAAGTATGTCTTCTCTCACCTCAGGAGACCGAAGAGCAACTGTGTGGATTCCACCAGGGCCGTTTCCGTAACCCAGGGGAAGCCGAAGATCTCCACTGTGTCCGCCTCGTAGTCTGCAGGGGCCGGGTCCAGACGCAGCAGCAGCCTGCAGGGAAGAGGAGACAGCCATGGAAGGGATGCTCACACCGAGACTGCAGGGTCTGATCTCCACTTGGCTGGGACTTAAAAGGTGCTGTAAGGTAAGATTCAAGAGCTATTGTTTGAGTGTTATTTGTTAAGAATGCCATTAGCTGTTTGTGAGTGAAATGCTCTGTGAGAAGAGCCGTTCTGGTTGACTGCGTCTCCATCTGTGTGAGACAGTTTAGACGTTAGACCGCTCATGGCTCATTTCTGAACCACCAGGGCATCTCTTCCCAGAGGCAATTTTTTTGGGGTTGTTTATTTTCCAAAATCTTTCTCTCTTCTGCCCTTTTACTGCTCTCTCCCTTTACAACTCTTCAACATCTTACCTGCAGCACCTTCACAAGACCACCTCTGTATATCCCGTGTTGTGGACCTGTTTAATGTCGGAGAACCGTGTTGCTATACAAATTAATTGATCCCATCAGTCAATACTGTGCTATTGTGAATGATGGGGGATGGTGTTTTGCAATTTGTGTGATATCTTGCTAGAAAACTGACTATTTCACTGAAAGTGGCGTATGTTTATCCTATGCCAGTGCATACACCCACGTTCACCGATATTCACCTAAAACAAATTAGACTCAACACAATATCACACATAAGCATGCTATCCAACACTAAGGACCTCTAATGCAATTCAATGTTTTCTGATTATTGTTTGGCAGTGTGTTGCATGACAATACATCATCCAAACCCCTGTGATGGTGGATATACAAGATAATTGATCATTATATAATGTGTGTATTGCACTACTATGATAGAAACTATAAATACAATATATGTCATGTGGATGACATGACTAGGAGACCATACTCCTAATGGTCCACTGTACCGCTTGATGGTGCCTCTCCCCATGTACCCGTCCGGGGACAGGGCCTGGCCCGGACCCGGACCCAGACCCGGTCCAGGACCCGGACTGCAGCAGAAGCAGGGCGGCCGGGAGCGGGTCAGCTCCCCGAGGCCGTCCGAGCCGGAGGGCGACACGGGCGGGGTGAGGGACTGGCTGAAGTCCTGCTCCGCCATCATGTCGCTGGGTTTACCGGGCCTGGTACCTAAAGGGGGACGTGAACACAAACCAGGCAGCTGAGTCCACACTCAACACAACACACAGTGTAGTTATAATGAAACCCGGTCGTTGTGTTGTTATTACATGGACATGTCTGCGGTGTGTGTCTACAAATGGCGAGTCAGTTAACAGAGACGACGCAGCACAACAACAACAACAACAACAACAACAAGTGGTGAAGTTGTTGCATTAAAGCCGCCGAAAGGCAGACGGACGTACGGAGACCTAAAGAGACACCGGCACGTACCACGTCCTCGTCCTCGTCCTCGTCGTCCTCCCTGTTTCCGAGCCGGTCTCCATTAACGGGTCCGCTATAACGTTAATAGGGACTCCAAAGGCTCAGCGTCCGCTTCCCCTCTTCGGTCTCTCCCGCGTTTCGGGCGACGCATGCGCGTGACGGGGCCGTGCGTGCGACGTGCTCGGCGATTGGCTCTAAGTTCGGAGATGGGGGCGTGGCTATCTCTCCCTGTCTCTCTCTGTGTGTCTCCTCCTCGCCGCGCGTGGTCCAGAGCTATAGAGGAAAACACTTTCGATAGCACCGTCTCCGCAAATGGTGTCAGTGGTGTCTGCAGACGTGGTGAGGTGGTGTCTGCAGGCGTGGTGAGGTGGTGTCTGCAGGCGTGGGGAGGTGGTGTCTGCAGGCGTGGTGATGTGAGGTGGTGTCTGCAGGTGTGGTGATGTGAGGTGGTGTCTCCAGGCTAGTGAGATGGTGTCTGCAGACGTGGTGAGGTGGTGTCTGCAGACGTGGTGAGGTGGTGTCTGCAGACGTGGTGATGTGAGGTGGTGTCTGTAGGTGTGGGGAGGTGGTGTCTGCAGGCGTGGGGAGGTGGTGTCTGTAGGTGTGGGGAGGTGGTGTCTGCAGACGTGGGGAGGTGGTGTCTGCAGACGTGGTGAGGTGGTGTCTCCAGGCTAGTGAGGTGGTGTCTGCAGACGTGGTGAGGTGGTGCCTGCAGACGTGAGGAGGTGGTGTCTGCAGACGTGGTGAGGTGGTGTCTGCAGGTGTGGTGGTGAGGTGGTGTCTGCAGGCGTGGGGAGGTGATGTCTGCAGACGTGGTGATGTGAGGGTGGTGTCTGTAGGTGTGGGGAGGTGGTGTCTGCAGGCGTGGGGAGGTGGTGTCTGTAGACGTGGGGAGGTGGTGTCTGTAGGTGTGGTGAGGTGGTGTCTGCAGGTGTGGTGATGTGAGGTGGTGTCTGCAGGCGTGGTGATGTGAGGTGGTGTCTGCAGGCGTGGTGATGTGAGGTGGTGACTGCAGGTGTGGGGAGGTGGTGTCTGCAGGTGTGGTGAGGTGGTGTCTGCAGACGTGGTGAGGTGGTGTCTGCAGGTGTGGTGAGGTGGAGTCTGCATGGGGAGGTGGTGTCTGCAGGTGTGGTGATGTGAGGTGGTGTCTGCAGGTGTGGTGAGGTGGTCTGCAGGCGTGGGGAGGTGGAGGTGAGGTGGTGTCTGCAGGCGTGGTGAGGTGGTGTCTGCAGGTGTGGTGAGGTGGTGTCTGCAGGCGTGGTGAGGTGGTGTCTGCAGGCGTGGGGAGGTGGTGGTGAGGTGGTGTCTGCAGGCGTGGGGAGGTGGAGGTGAGGTGGTGTCTGCAGGCGTGGTGATGTGAGGTGGTGTCTGCAGGTGTGGGGAGGTGGAGGTGAGGTGGTGTCTGCAGGTGTGGGGAGGTGGTGGTGAGGTGGTGTCTGCAGGCGTGGTGAGGTGTGGGTGGTGTCACGGTGTGTGTTGTCATTCATTCATTTTTTACAGAAACTCAGGAGCAACCTCCCCCTCCTCCCCCCCCTCCACCTCCACCTCCCCCTCCCCCTCCTCCCCCTCCGCGGAAGTCTTCAGCAGAATAAACAAAACAAAAAGACGAAACGTCTGCGTGTCTTATTGGACACCCGTGTCGCCAAAATAAACCTGCAGAGTGCATCTTATGATGTCTCAGGTTGTCTTGTCTCGTCTTGTTGCTTCGTGGCGTCCTCCGACTGAGACGCGCCTCCATACGTTGACTCCGAGTGGACGCGGTTCAGCCTCATCTCCATATGCAGATCTGTGCCATCACACCATTTCTTGAATCCTAATGCATTCTCACATCTTTGCAAAATCCCTTCCGACACCCGAAGGACATTTTCCTCTGCGTTTTGTGGGGTGGTGGTGGGGGGGGCGCAAAATGCTGTGCGGTCCGGATGGTTTGAGAGTGCATGTCTGATAAGGTTCTGTGCGTTGACTTATTTTTTTTGGCGTTTTATTTGTTTGCCTTTTACGAATTAGAAACGAGAGAGAACGAAACGAAAGAAGCGAGAGCGCCGAGGAGCGTGTCTCCTGCAGGACCCGGCGTCGGGCTGCAACAAGGAGGAGCAGAACCTTCCTCCCCCTTTCTCCGACTGGACGTGCAAAGGTAAACGGGTTTCTCCTACAGCTACTCCACCTAGTCGGGTCCTGCGAGAGGCGCACCGTAGGCTGACACGGGAGACAGTCGGGTCTGGACCGGTCCTACCCCCCCCCCCCCCCCCCCCTCCCCCCCCGCCGGTGCCGTGCATCCGTGCGGGGTCTGCAGCGATTTCTGCTTTTTATTGCTGGACAAAGCTAAGCACAGCTGTGTGTGTGTGTGTGTGCGTGTGTGTGTGTGTGTGTGTGTGGCGGTGTGTGTGTGTGGCGGTGTGTGTGTGTGTGGGGAGGGGGCTGTGGGGGGGGGGAGAGTAAATGTATACAATCATGCCAGGATTGTGTTTTTTCTTGTTGTGTACTTGAGTTACGTTGTGATATACATATGCATGGAGAAGCCATTGACGTGGGCTACACACACACACACACACACACACACACACACACACACACACACACACACACACACACACACACACACACACACAGTAATGCATAGGGGCTGTTAGAGAGGCTGCGCGTCTCCGACTGTAGATTATATATCATTAGAGCAGGACCTTGTTGTGAAGGGCGTGCGTGCGTGCGTGTGTGTGTGTGTGTTTGTGTGTAACATAACCATGTATGAATTGCTTTCTATTGTGTCCATTCAGAAGCTTTTGCCACCTTCTGATAATAGACTTTTGCTATTTCAGTAATACGTTATGAATTTAAAACAATGTGTGTGTAACTTTTTATTTTAGTAGTTAGCTATAAAACATTTTTAAAAAACCAAAGCTTTATTCTATGGTATCAATATTGATGCGTTGTGCAGTAAAACTGCACTCACCCCTTCCCTTGTCTGACCTGCGGTTTGACCTCTGGAAGCCATGTGAGCTACAATCCCACCATTAACGCTCTCTTTCATAAAGTCGCTATACTTAAATTCTCATAATGGGTTTGCATAATGAGTTACATTCTCCTTTTTTTCTCACTGGGTCCATTCTCTAAAAAGATCTCCACAATTTCCCAAATAGAGGCCTAGTCACTTTTATCTCTAAGGAGGGAGAGAGAGCGGAAAAAAGAAAAAAAACCTTGTGCCTCTCGCTTGATCAATTAAACTCCTGAAAGCCCCCCCCCCCCCCCCCCCCCCCTCCTTCGGCCCTTTCATTCCACCGCCTGAGAGGAATATAAAGTTATCAGTCTTCCCAAGCGATATGAGGACGGAAATAAGTAGTTTGTCTATAAAAATGTCCAGGTACTTTATCAGCGTCCCACTGGGCCCCGGGGCCTCGGCATCGCTCAATGCGGCGCTCTCTCCCACACGCCACGCTCCGCCATGCCTCATCATCGCCACACGCACCCCCCCCCCCCCACCCACCCACCCACCCCCCCCACCCTCCACCCCTACCCCCTACCCCACACCCTGCCACCCCCCCCATCTCCATGTCTCATGTCTGTCTGTCTCTGTCTTTCAATGCCTTTTTCTGTCTCTTTCTCCTCCTTTTTTATCTCCAATTCCCACCCTCCTTTCCCTCACTTCCCTCCCTCTCACCCTCCCTCCCTCTCACCCTCCCTCCCTCCCTCCGTCCTAGCCTAGCGGCTGCCTGGGGGCCTGTTCACTGAGTGGGTGTT
>JAOPHQ010002400.1:0-5000 GCA_030340625.1 Merluccius polli | reverse complement strand
GGTAGTGACGTCTGTTGGCGTTTCCGGCGGTAATGCCGTACGAGTGGAAGGGGAATCAGACGTCTCCACGCTAGCAGTCAACATAGCGTTGGCCTCTTTGATTTCCAACGCCCCGCATCCGGGAAAATGCCATCGCGGCTTTCCTGTTGTGCAGCCTTGACATATTCATTTCAAACTGTAAAAAACAACAAGATGTAACACAACATACCTCCCTCCCTCCCTCCCCCCCTGCTCATCATCCTCCTCCTCCTCCACTTCCTCCTCCTCCCTCCCTCCCCCCCGCTCCTCCTCCTCCTCCTCCTCCTCCTCCTCCTCCTCCTCCTCCTCCTCCATCCATCCATCCATCCATCCTCCACCACCAGTATCAGCATCCTCTTCCCAGAGTGGATGTCTCTATATGTTGTGGGCTGATGGTTCTGGTGAGTGAGACATTGCTTTTGCTGCACAGGTGGTCTCCTCTCGGTTTTTCTGAGACAACAAAGCTTTATTATTTTTTTTCCGTCTTATTTTTCCTTCCTTTTCTTTTTTTTTTTTTTTTGGTTGTTTTTTCTTATATATGTCAATGTGTGCGAGGTCTGGAGAGGGGGACAGAGAGCCGCTGACAGCGGGCCAGCGGTGGTGTTTGTCTTTAAAGAGGGTCCTCGTTTGAAGGGCATTGTCATGGCGAGCCGCCCCCCCCCCCCCACCCCCCCCCCCTCTCTCTCCAGCTGTATGGCCGGCGCAGCGCCAGCACTGTGCTACCAAACACTGCAAGAACGCATGCAAAATACAAAAAAACAAACCCGCCGAAGAGGGCGGAGTCGGAGGGGAACGGTCTGTATGGCGGACCTTGTGTTCAATCCCAGTCATTGTACAATTTGGAGAGAGACAGGGAGGGAGAGAGAGAGAGAGACGGGGAGGAGAGAGAGAGAGACAGGGAGACAGAGAGAGGTTGGAGGTCTTCTTGTGACTAGGCAGATAACGGACGCCATTTCCTTTTTGTCTGTGTGTTGCAATGGCGAGGTAAATTATTATCACATGGACACATTGATGAAAGGTTTATATAATATGCACTGTAGCTGACCTACTTTTTCTGAAGCACAAGCAATTAAATATATATATTTAATTATTATAATATATATATATATAAATATTATTTGCTGGTATAACCTCTTAACAGGTATATCGCTGTTTCGTTATCTGCTTAGTAACGGTTATATAATTGAAAATGTGATTATTGACGGCATAGTCTATAATTGGTTCATAGAGTTTTTGCAGAGGTCACCTGCCTCTGGCCTCAGGAGGCTGTGTGGATATTTTTTCGCCCGGGTATCTGCATACGCGTCTGTGGGCACGTGCGCTAGCTTATTTATTTACCTATTTGTCTATTTATTTCCAACACCAGGAAGTCCCTAGTCTCCAACCAATGGTGAAAGGCCTACCAGAATTCCCCTCTTCCCAGCGAGCATGGAATACCGCCGGCAGATTACCATACAATTACCATATGATTAGCATAACATTACCCCGGCACAGCTTGGCACGCTGTCTGCGGACATGCTATCAGCTTATCGAGATCCAATCCCTCCAATCCGCTCCAAGCCGCCCCACCCCCCCCCACCCCCGAACCCCCCCCCCCCCCCCCTCCCCACCACCACCACCATTTACACACACACACACACACATACACACACACACCCCAGGTGTATGTGTTTATTTTTATTGGTTCTTTTTATGTGTTTCGTATTTTTTCTTTTTTTCTCGCCGTGCCAGTGGACCAGAGCAGGTGTGGACCTAATTGAGGCGGAGAGATCAGAGGCCCCACAATCGGCCGGGAAATGGGTCCGATATTTGTCCTGATGTCCTGACCCTGCTCTGTCTTTCAGGATAGTCTCGTGTTGTGTTTCCGCTGCCTGGTGGAGGTGGTGGTGGGGGAGGTGGTGGAGGTGGAGGTGGAGGTGGAGGTGGTGGTGGTGGTGGAGGTGGAGGTGGAGGTGGAGGTGGTGGTGGGGGAGATGGAGGTGGAGGTGGTGAGCCTTCCTGATCAGTACCTGTGGTGCGTACACAGAAGTCTGTCTTATCCCTTGGTTCATCCTCTCTCTATCTCTGTCTCGGTCTCTCTGTCTCGGTCTCTCTGTCTGTCTCTGTCTCTCTCTCTCTCTCTCTCTCTCTCTCTCTCTCTCTCCATTGCTGCTCACTGCAGGGCACACCAGGAGGAGATGGGACCCCAATCGTCTAATGGTTGTGCATGTAGGGCCCATTCCATTAGTCAGGGGGCCCCAGAGTTCAGCGCTGAGCCCCACCATGTGAAGGATTGAGAGCAGAAATATGGATGCTGGTGCTGGCCGGGCCAAGAGATAGGGCACCCCCACAGACACACACACACACACACACACACACACACACACAGACACGGACCATCTGCACCCCCCCACACTCTTTCTGTATCCTCTCATACTTTATTCGTCAGGAAGACTAGGATGGACAGTGAAATGAAAGTGGCAGCGCATACGAGATTGTGCAAAAACAATGACAGTAACAGGAATACAAAAGAAGAAACCGCATTTACAGTAAAAAGAAGCAACACTATTTGGGGGATCTGAAAATGTTTTTTTTAAATATGTGAAAAATATATAAATATGTACAGTTGCTATATGTATATCTATGTGTGTATGTGTGTGTGTGTGTGTGCGCGCATAAGAGGGGCAGTGTATAGAACTTGCACAGACAATTCATGCACACTAGTGTGAAACAGGGGGATGTTACACACATGAAAACAGAACATGCTTGCGCACACACACATGCATGCAAGCACACACACACACACACACCACACACACAGACTAGTCAGACCTTTTTTTACTCCAATTTCATTTCTTTTTTTTCATTTTCCTTATCTCTTTCTCACCAACGCGCATCTACATATCTCCATCTTTTTCCCCTCCATCACCCCCCCCCCCCCCCACCCACCTCCATTACTCCCTGTTCACCTCCCCCAGCCCATTCCAGACTAGTAACCCCCCCTTATTTCACTTGGCCTCATTTGTAAATGGCAGAGAGAGAGAGACGAGAGAGAGAGAGACTAGCTGTTGAGTGTGGGATGTGCAGACATGGTTGTATCTACCTCCCAGGTGTGTGTGTGTGTGTGTGTGTGTGTGTGTGTGTGTGTGGTGTGTGTGTTGCTGGTGTGTTGTGGCAGGGTTCGAAACGGGATGTAGAACTGGGGGGAATAGATGGTGGATGGGTGAGAGAAGAGGTGAGCAACCTCCCTCCCCCACCTCTCTCTCTCCTCCACTCTCTCGCTCTCGCTTCCCCTCTCCTCCCCTCCCTCTCTGGGCTGAGATGATGCATGGCTGCAAAGGCCACATGTTGGCCGTGTGATGGATTAAAGCACTTTGTAGGAAAATTACTGAGAGCGCCTCAGCACCCCCGAGTCCGGCCCTTAATAAAACCCTCTTCAATATTGAAATGGAGAGAGAGCGAGAGAGAGAGAGAGAGAGAGAGAGAGAGATAAAGAAGCATAGGGATGATGCAGGAGTAACACAAACATGCTAGTGTATAAAATGCTCTTTTGGGCGATGCAGAAGCTTTGGAGGGATCTTAAAATTGCGTGCCTAAGCATGTTTTGTATTGTTAGTTTGAATTTTACACACCCTGTAATAGGATTTAATTTGCATCCGCGAGAAGGACTCGGAGCCCATTACAATAAAAGTAAACTATAGATTCACGACGGTAGATATTTTTAATGCTCTGTTTGCCTCGCATTAAAAGCCACATGGATTATCTCCTCCGCCGCGCTGCTTGTGTCGCTGCTGTGTGCACACACCATGCAACCTTTAGTTTCCACATTATTCTGATGAATTTTGGATTTTCACTGAAATTAAGGGTTCTCTGGGGTCACACACATCCCCTCCGTACCAGAGGCAGATTAAGTCGTCGTCGGTTTAAGACCTGACTCCAGCGCTCACTCTCAGGGTTGGGTGAGGTTGTGCTTGTACTTCTGTCTATCTGTTAAATAACACTATTTGTCACACAACATGCTCAATATCACGGTAGCCGTCAAGAGGATTTGCGGTGCATCAAGACATGTACATCACGGCCGCTTTGAAAAGCGATATAATATAAACAGAATACGCTTATATTACTGCAGTTGCAACAGTATAATTTCTACATTATCCCACCTAATTTCTACATTATCTACTGTATATTTTCCACATCATACCACCGTTTTTTCACCTGTTACCTTTATTTTCCTACATTATCCCCTCCATCAACCCGCCAATGTTTTTCTACTTCAAGCAGTACTGCACAGCAACAAGCGCTGCACGTCATTAAAGTGTTTCCTGCCAATACAGTAAGCAGGGATGCTCCATCGCGCTAACCCTATTTGCGTTTCACACTGTGTTGTGCGTGCCTGTGTGTGTGTGTGTGTGTGTGTGTGTGTGTGTGTGTGTGTGCATCCTTTATCCTGACCCCCGCCTTCCCCGCCACAGCGTGTTGCCAGGGCGTCCCGCCGCGCGGTACAGGTTGTTGTCACGGGGACCCAGGAGCCCTCGCCGGGCCACTCGGCGATACGCACGCCAGCTGCTGTGTTCTCTATGGGGTTCGCGCCGCCGCTCCTGTGCGGCGCCACGCCATTGGCTCTTGATGTCTCTGTTTGCTTTCTTGTTTTATCTACCCCCCGCAAATCACCGCCACCGCGCCACCCGCCGCCATCACTACCCCCACCACCACCACCACCACCCCCACCCCTGCCACCAAACCCCACCCCCAACCTCCGTCTCATTTTATTTTTCTATCCCTTTTTTATCTTCTCGCACCCACCCTCTGTTTGTCAGCGTGTCTGTCGGAAGCTGTTGGCAGGTGGCGTGGATGATGCGTTTCCTGTGACTGATGAGTCACAACAGTGCTACCCAAGGTCCAATTCTGCTGCTTCTTGGGGAAGAGGAGCCGAGGCTCTGGGTGGTGGTGATGGCAATTATGTCTAAACTAAAAACTGCAAAACAAGTTGTTTGTTGTTGTGT
>JAOPHQ010002399.1:60000-65238 GCA_030340625.1 Merluccius polli | reverse complement strand
TACACTTTGTCAGGGTTAAGTCATCGACACCATTCAATTCATTCAACACCAATCACAATTCAATTACAACTGAAATATGACCAATTACAGGTCTTGGTGTAGGCCTACATTTCAACAGTTTTGATTAAGGAGGCTGTACACACATACACCTGGTCACGGAGCATCCCAGAACACACTATAGCTACCTGGGAGAGTTCAATGCTCTGATAAAAAACTAACAGAAGTATAAAAAACTATTGCTAAGCTGTATTTTGTATGTATAGTAGTACATAGTATGTATCTGTTGTCCCTTGTCTGTTTTTATCTTGCTCTATAGGCTCTGTGCACAACTCGCGTGACGTACTTCCGTTTTCCCCGGTTGTCGGCAGAAGAGTTTCCGGTTTTCTTCCTGCTTCACTACAACAGCGGTGAATATGAATCAAAACGAACAAATGAGAGCTGTAACTGTACGAAAGAAGAAAAAAAATAACATGAGGGATGGATATAAGTTGCAGAAGGTTGTAGGGGGCTCAAATGAGCATTGTTGTGTGCCACTGTGTACTGGATCGAGTTGGTATAACACCGAACTCAGCTTCCACCGGTTTCCTAAACATACTGGCCACCGTACACAGTGGCTTCACAAGATCCGCAGAACCGGGTTTACCATTACTCCGCATACAAAGGTCTGCAGCCGTCATTTCACCAAGGACCAGATCCGCACCACTGCAAAAGGAAGACGGTTTCTAACTGCCAACGCCATACCAACCTTGTTCGAGTGGAACGCTTACAGCAACAAGACGCGGGCCGGTGTTTGGGAGCGCCGCACTCGTCCGACATCGAGTCCGGAACCTGGCCCGGCGGAGACCGAGGAGGAGATTGTGGATATGGTCCCGATGCCCATAGACCACGATTACGTGGTCTATGGATTTATGATCTATGATCTATGGTCTATATCTATGATCTATGGTCTATATACATTTCTAATGTATATAGACCATAGGTCTGTCAAAGTTACATTTTCTGTTTTGAATGCTATTTTGTGCAAAGTAATGTACTTCATATGTGAACAAAATACTTCATGTTTTCAGCAGTTATTCACTCATGACAGATGCTAGTTTATGATGTCATAATCACTCAGCAGGTGTGCTACTTACTGGTGAGAAGCACACAGTTTTTCACTGTCACTTTGTGGCCAATATTTCAACCTTTTGGTGTTTTTTGCATACTATGTTATTTGTGTAATTCAAGTGTGTATAGATCGGCGAAGGTAATGTTAGGTAACCAGAATATGAATAAATGTATTGTTGATACTGCCCGGATGTCTGCTGAGTCTACTTCTCATTCAATGGACCCAAAAATCAACTCACTACATTCAATGTTGCATCATAAATTTATACCAGTAAATAAACATTTACATTACATTTCATTAGAAATGTATATAGATCATAGATCATAGATATAGATCATAGATCATAAATCCATAGACCACGTAATCGTGGTCTATGGGCATCGGGACCATATCCACAATCTCCTCCTCGGTCTCCGCCGGGCCAGGTTCCGGACTCGATGTCGGACGAGTGCGGCGCTCCCAAACAGCGGCCCGCGTCTTGTTGCTGTAAGCGTTCCACTCGAACAAGGTTGGTATGGCGTTGGCAGTTAGAAACCGTCTTCCTTTTGCAGTGGTGCGGATCTGGTCCTTGGTGAAATGACGGCTGCAGACCTCTGTATGCGGAGTAATGGTAAACCCGGTTCTGCGGATCTTGTGAAGCCACTGTGTACGGTGGCCAGTATGTTTAGGAAACCGGTGGAAGCTGAGTTCGGTGTTACCGACTCGATCCAGTACACAGTGGCACACAACGATGCTCATTTGAGCCCCCTACAACCTTCTGCAACTTATATCCATCCCTCATGTTATTTTTTTTCTTCTTTCGTACAGTTACAGCTCTCATTTGTTCGTTTTGATTCATATTCACCGCTGTTGTAGTGAAGCAGGAAGAAAACCGTAAACTCTTCTGCCGACAACCGGGGAAAACGGAAGTACGTCACGCGAGTTGTGCACAGAGCCTATTGTCCTTAATTGTGCCTTGTCTGTTTTGAAATGCTCTATTCTATAATGTTGTAACCTGGGCCCTCATTTATCAACAGTTCGTAGAAAAAGTTATAACTCCTATTTTTACAAGAAATGTAAAAAGTTTGCACGCACCAAAAAGTTGGGATTAATCAAGCGTTCTTATGCTTGTCGTACACACACCAATGCGCAATTAAATTTCCCTTGATAAATACCGGTCGTTCTAAATCCTTATGCTTGTGCCCCAGCTTATTACCATACATTTAGGCTCATGAATAAACATATGTGGTCACAAAACATCCCTTTTAACACCAAGGGATATATGTGAATGAATATGACGAACTGCAAATAGACGATTAAATTGTTGAATGGATTGGAAGAGTGAACAGAAAAATCCAAAGAATAAATAAAGAAAATAAATGTATCACATAGCGAAATATAAGTTATTGTGACAGAAGTAAACGCCATTTAATTTTATTTGACTTGATTCAACCGTCGCAGTCGGAAAGATGCCCTGGACAGGCAATAGCCTTATTAAAAGCACATTTTCACGTCTCTTGACAGGCAATGTTGATCCATTTCATTTTGTTTAATTTATTAACACTGTCACTATTTAAATATGTTATAGGCCTATTGTTTAATTTCCTAATTAATATCTAAGAACGTTGCAATTTAATTTGTTTAAACTGCAAAAAATCCATGACCGTCACAAGACACACACACACACACACACACACACACACACACACACACACACACACACACACACACACACACACACACACACACACACACACACACACACACACACACACACCTTTAAGGGATTGTATGAAGCAAAGCAGATAATAAGGATGCGCATTTAGACCAAAAATGTTTCCTCCATAAAATAATGAATGAATAAATAACAAACAAAACAAAGACATTTGTTGGTGACCTAGTCGTAGGGTGTGGGTGAGTCAGGCCTGCTATGGCCCTGTGAGTGGGCATTAGATCTCATCTGGTAATGCTGTTGCAGCACTTTAGGAATGGTTAATTCAATAAGTAATAAGCAGAATGCTGTGAAAGGAGAGTTTATGACCGATAAATCAACTCTATTAGCGCGAAAACTTGTAAAAGCGAGCACAGACAGATATTTAACACGTATGCACGCAGGAATTGTAACATAGGGTGACCATTACATTTGGTCAGCTAGGGTAACTATCGCATTTGTTACACTTCTACAAAACACACTATTGTCCTCCACTTGTTTTAGCCTCCCTAGGAATAGCAGACAGCGGCATTTCTTACAGCATACAAAGTAGAACAAGACTGACACAGTCCCAATTTTTAATTCCTTGTTTAAGAGAACTATGGAGCATTGGAAATGCCATATTCACTATTCCTCCCTATCAAATGACAAATTGTGGGGATTATAAAGTATGAAGGGCTATTAATCAACAATGGTCAGATTGAACATCCATCACAATAATAATCATTTGCAGCCATGAAGTGAATCTACTTAGTTTGTCTGTCTGAATGTATTATGTACATCACTGATTGACAGACCAGGGTGACCTGGTATGTGCAAGCTGCTTTAGGGCCGTCACTTGCAATATGTATTATGCAATAGCAAAATAATCAACTATCACTGAAGCAAAGCACACAATGTGCAGGCCTGTGGTCAATTATAACAGCGTGGGCAAAACCTATCCCTGTTGATTTGGTTCTCATATTGTTAATCCAATCAGCCATACGGAAATTATGGAACGCTAATGTAGACATTGAGGCTGCAAGATCATAATCAACCAAACATTTTTGTGTCCATGTAAACACCATGTAGATTTAGGAAAATTATATATTTAACTGATTGAACCCAATATTCATAATATATATAGGCGAGGACCACATGCTTAGCATACTACAATATTAACAAATATTGTAAATATTAAAAATAACATTGTTTGGTTGCCCAAATGCAGCTATTCAATCATCTTCATTCATTCGAGTTTGCTCACTGAGCTTGACGTCACACATAAACAGAATCCATCTGAGAATGATGGGTCAGAATTGGGCGAGATGCACTATGCCAGAATCATTCTAATGAAAGATGGAGACAATCTCGCTTAACATCTCCATTTCCTTTCCCACACCACCAAGAGCAATAAAATGTATTGACCATAGCTTTGACCCGTCTGCTAGTTCATTATTAATGCTGCTGCTACGATTGCCCCTGAAGAATGCAAAAACAAAATCAGAATTAAATTAATCTTTCTATCTTTCCAACAATCTGTGTTCATGACATAATGCAGGGAAGTTATCAACAAACTTTTTCGGCAGCAGGGAGTATTGTATCAATAATGAGCAGAGACGTGGTTTTATTACACCATCATCATGGCTATAGTGTGTATGAATGTGAAGTCAAGTAAGACAAAAACAACCAAAAACTATTTTAAGTCTGTATTAAGGGTATGTATAAAAAGAGGTTTGAAGGATGACTGGGTTGCCTTTACTGGGAGTGGCGTTTTCCCCCACGGCAACCTCAATGGGTTCAGTTCACGCATCTTATAAATAATATTTTGACCAAATGCACAACATGCCTAAGATCACTTAATAGATGGCAAGGTTATGTATGACATTAAGATGCCTTATTTGACTTTACCGCTGCAACCATTATAGTCGATTCATCGATTAGTCGATCGGCATACAATTCATCTAATCTATCTATATAGTACAAGTACAGATACTTGATTCAAATACAAATATTTGGTTCATGGATCATTATAAGATCAACACTTTTCTTGGCTGCTTCTCAGATAAAGCAAGTAAAATCACTTTGGACTCTTTGAACTTGTGACGGCATTATTTCTGAAATTTTGATTGACTAATCGGAAAAGTAATCGTTAGATTAATCGACTATGAAAATAATCATTAGTTGATGCTCTATTCGATTGATTTATTTGTGTCAATAGCTCGTAAATAGGAAGTTCCAGTAATACACAGTTCACTAGACACTGTTCTGGTGGGTATTATACAAAAAGGCACACAGCATCCGCTATTCCACACTGAAACAAAAGCTATGTCCGTTACCTGTATCATTGTCACAACGTGTCTCTCTCCTGATTTTGTCCAGACAGGAACCATGCCCAACTTCACTGCCACCAATCCAACTCTTCGACTTCCTGAAACAACAATAATTAGGATGAGTCAGA
>JAOPHQ010002399.1:42500-55000 GCA_030340625.1 Merluccius polli | reverse complement strand
TCAAAATGCGGTTTCGGTTTTGGTCACTCAACGTTCGTTTGGCGAGATTTTGGCGAGTGACAAAATTTTGGAGGTTTCAAGAAGTGCCGCAAAAGAAGTTTGCTGTATGCTGACCGCTCAGGACAGCTCAGGCGCCTGAGAAAGCCACGGCGACCTACGTGCTTGAAGTCCTTGAAGGGCACGAATTGCACAATGTCGCGCAGCACGGGCTCGCCCTTGGGCGAGCGCAGGATGCCGTCGTCGCCGTCCAGCATCTGCATGTCGGTGAAGTCGGCGTTGCCCACACCCACGATGATGACGGACATGGGCAGGTGGGAGGCGTGCACGATGGCCTCGCGCGTGTCCGCCATGTCCGTGATCACGCCATCCGTCAGGATCAGCAGGATGAAGTACTCCTGGGAGGGGGAGGGGGGGGGGGAGGAAGGAGGAGGAGGGAGGACAAGAAATAAGAAAGTGTTCTGAAGGTTTCTCGAGAAGCATCGTATTGTATTGGAAGTGGGCTCCTTGACGCAGAATAATTAGAATAAAAACCTCTCGCTGTAATCGGCTGGAGACGAGGCAGGCAGGTGACTGTGTGTTTGTGTGTGTGTGTGGGTGCGTGTGCGTGTGCGTGTGTCTGTGTGTGTGGGAAGGAGTTACGAGTGGGAGTGAATTGAAATACGTATACAGTATGTAATTTTATTAATTCATCTCACTTGGCCTCTTTTGCTTCTTGGCACTTTCTCTTTTTTTCTGCCTGCCTGTCTGTGTGCCTGCCTATCTGTCCATCTATCTATCCACTAATCTATCCATCCATCAATTCATCCATCATTTGTCTATCTGTCTATCTATCTATCTCCTTCCATCCATCAATTTGCCTCTCTCTCTCTCTCTCTCTCTCTCTCTCCCTCCCTGTCTAGCCCCCTCTCTCTCCCTCTCTCTCTCTCTCTCTCTCTCTCTCTCTCTCTCTCTCTCTCTCTCTCTCTCTCTCTCTCTCTCTCTCACCATGGCTTCTTTGGTATGCATCTCTTCGGAGGCTGTGGAGGCCACCTTCTGGATAATGGGGGCGATGTTGGTGGGCCCGTACAGCTGGATCTTAGGGAGGCAGTTCTGGTAGGCCTCCACCACCCCTTGGATACCTGCAACACACACACACACACAAACACACACACACACATATGCAAGAAGTGCCAGATAAATTCATATGCACGTGTTAACGTTCTCCAAGGTGAGTTGTTCTCAAGGACAAGGGAGCAGGTAAGCTGGCTTGACTTGAGTTAAATTATGCTGATATCTACACACACACACATGCACACAAAGCACCACTGCAGGAGAGCAGATGTGTGGGGAGAAGAGAGGAGTGGCCCGGTTCACACGTATAGATTAGTGTTGTTCTCTGCTGCTTCAGAGCCATGAATACTTCCTGCAGCAGAGGGACCCACACCTGTGTCTATGTGTGTGTGTGTGTGTACACACGTGTGTGTGTATGTATGTGTGTGTGTGTTTGTGCAATTGTGTGTGTGTGTGTGTATGTGTGTGTTTGCGTGTGTGTGTGTGTGCGTGAGTGTGCATGTGTGTGTGTGTGCGTAGCTAGATACTGAGTGAGAGGAGGGAAGTGAAACAGTGGCGGCTGAAGCAATGCTGAGTGAAACATAGAAATGTGACAGAGGGAGAAATTAGAAGAACGCCATATTCCCATTCTGTTCCAGTTTGTTTCACTTGGATCAGCTGAGCAACGGTTCTTTCTTAGATCGCTTGTTTGTTTGTCACGGTTCTTCACTGTGTGTGTGTGTGTGTGTGTGCGCGCCCTCACCAGCACATTCGGGGTTGTCTTCGTCGAAGTTCACAGCAAAATCGTGCGACACCTTGGAGAGGTGAGGAGAATACATTAGAAACATCTGATACTTCCTGGATCACGCCGAGCGAACGGTCGGGAAGCCGAGCTAATGGTTGGTAAGCCCAGCTCAGGAGGATTCACCTCCAGCAGAACAACATGAGAGGTCTGGAGGGGCATGAACAAGCCCAGATCTATCATATGGGCAATCTGGGCACGTGCCCAGGGGCCCCAGACCTGAAAGGGGCCCCCCTGCAATGGGGAGAAAAAAGTATGAAAAAATTATGCATTTTTTATTTTTTTTGTGTTTCTTTATGTCGGGCTCCACTATATATAATGTCCCACTAATAAGTAGCTTTTTTTCAAAAAAGCTAAACAAAGTGAAGAAGAGGAGGGTGAGGGCCCGACGAAGGATGTGGAGCTAGCTAATGATAGCCTGGAAGCATCTAATGCTGGCTGCACCAATGTCCAGCCTCAGTTAGCGAGTTGGCGGGTTTTTTAGTGACTGAAGCTCAAATTAATTACGGTGGTGTTTAAGTGGCTGGGGCGGATTGCGCGGGGCGGGCGGGGAGTAGGGGGGGGGGGGGGGGGGGGGGGGGGGGGGCGTTGAGCTTCAGTGCCCACGGGTCCCTGGGGGTACTGATCTGGCCATGGCCATTAAGACCATCGCTGGTTTCAGGCCAACTGGCCACCGAGGAGTTGAAGGCAGCTTGAATGAGGGCCAATGAACTTAATCTGTTCTTCAATAGATTTGATGGCCCCTGCTCATCCCCCCCTTAACTCATCTCTTGTCTGCCTCCAACCACCACCTACTCCACTGCTGCCCGCCCCCCCCCCACGCCCCCCCTCCTCCTCCTTACAGCCCCCCATCCTCCTGTGAGGGTCCTACTCACAAGCTGACAGTGATGCAGGTGGCCCCCCCCCTCCATCTACCTGACTGGCAGACCACAGTAAGTGCGCTTGCAACACTGCGCCTGACAGAGTGGTCAGCACTGGGACTCCTGCGCGGGTCAGTCACGTCTCCCTTCCTCTTCACCCTTTACACCGCATATTTCCACAGAGTCCGGGCGTCTTCAGAACCGTTCGCACGACTCTGTTATAGTTGGACGTGCGTAGGGCGAGTGCAGGGCTGTGGCGGGTCACTTTGTCACATGGTGTGAGCACAACACACATCCGCAGCTCAACGTGACGAAGACAAAAGGCGCTGGTTGTGGATCTGAGGAGGGCCCAAGACACCGGTGTACCCCCTGTTTTCCATCCATGGGGTCAGGGTGGACATTGTAGAGGACCTGGGAGTGTACACAGACAATAAAGTGGACCGGGCCAGGAACACCGAAGCCCTCTACAAGAACAGCCAGAGCCATCTCTCCTTTCTGAGAAGGCTGAGGTCCTTCGACATCGGCCCCCGGACAATGCCGAGGGACGCGCTGTGGTGTGCGAGGGGCAGCCGGTTGAGTGTATAGCGGACGCCAACAGAGTCAACAAACTGAGCCTGGACTCCCTGGCGGCGGTGTCAGAGCGGAGGACGCTGCCTCATCTTGGACAACGTCTCCCACACACTCCATGGCGTGCTGGTCGAGCACAGGAGCGCATTCAGCGCAAGACCCACTCCACCGAGACGCTCGCAGGGTGACAGAGTGGCCCTTGGACTTAGTTCACCCCTCTCAGCAGCTATAACCCCATCGTTTATATTTGCCACTGTGCACTGCTGACTTAACGTTGCAATCATTTTGTGTAATAACTCTACTGTACAACACTCTACTTTGGCACTAAATGCATTTATACGGTACATTTCCTCTAATGTTCTTATTTATGCTATTCTTGGATTTTATACACACTTATAGAGCCCATTTCTCAGCATTATTATTTACATTGTGGTTGTATATTGTAGTATGATGATTGCAGAATAATGCACGTATTTTTACATACTTCTTATTTTCTCTTTTCTCATAATTTTCATATAATCACACTCTCTCTCACACACACACTCAAACACACACATGCACAGACAGACAGACACACACACACACACGCAGCTCGGGGAATATCTTACCTTGAAGTCAGGCGGTATCTGTCCCCCAAAACCAAATGCTGGAAACATCTTATCGCTGGAGATAAAAACATGGGGGAGCGAAGGGGGACCAGTTATCGCCATGAATCACAATCATCATGTTTTATCTTTTATCTAAGATTGAGTGTAAATGACGTAAACAGGTGATTCGGACAGGGTCAGAACAATGCAACACGCCAACATGAAAACGTTAACACAGAGAGATGTTAGTGTAAAAAAGTCACAACAGCATGTTATGCAGTGTCTACGGTAAGTATGCAGCTCCAAACACTGTGTTTTCCCATAAGAATGCACTCTGACATCGGCTCTTTCATGTGGCAGACCGAATAAACCGTTCAGTCACAAGCTGCTGAACCGCTGAAACGCACCGTGTGGCATTTAAACATTGATTGTATCCAACACCTCATTAGCCACAATAGCACCTGGTGTGTAATCACACCAATAGTCAACGCCGTGGGCTTCCTATTTATCACTATTTATAGCCGCTGCCGTTCCGTCTGGGAGTTACAGGGTGGGTGGCAGACGGCATACGCTCGGTTTTTTGATCCTCCCCGATCAAGGCAACGATAGGGAGACGGAGGAAAAGGACCTGAAGGGAAACACAGTGCACTGGTTGCCGGGGCACTTGCTGTTTCTACACTTCTCTCTCTCTGTGAGAAACACCCACCCGCCCGCCCCCTCATCCCTTCCAGACTGTAATCCAGGAATAACATTCATCAAGGCCACCGCAGACACACTCCTGGCAAGCCTGAGCAAAACCCCTCCGTTTAAGCCCAGTTTAATAAGCTACCCACTGCGTGGGAGTCGCACACACACACACACACACGCGTGCGTGCGCCGAGAGTCATGACCGCCGCGTTTGTTGGGCCAGAGTCGTGGCCGTGGCGGAGATCAATGCTTTTAAAGACGCAAATGGGCTATTGAGCGTTTGATGGACTATTGATGAGGCTTGTTATCGTCAGCAGAACCCAGAGAAAATGCAGATTGTTAAGCAATTTATACAAGGGACTCAAGGGGGGTTACTTAATTGGGTCGATTGGGTTTTATTCAGCAACTGTGTGGATGTGTGTGTGTGTGCGTGCGTGCGTGTGTGTGTGTGTGTGTGTGTGTGTGTGTGTGTGTGTGTGAGTGTGAATGCGTGTTTGTGTCTGCGCATGAGACACAAACAATTCTGCATGTCTCATCAGTTAAGTATGCTTGTGTTTTGTAATGTGTGTGTGTGTGTGTGTGTGTGTAGTAGTGTGCGTGCATCTGTGTGTGTGTGTGTGTGTGTGTGTGTGTGTGTGTGTGAGTGATGGGCCATGGTGTCAGTGTGGCGGATGCTAGAATATGTATGACGGTGTGTCTCCCTGCCTGTCGTAGTCTTGGCAGATCTCCCCGACCGCCACCAGGGCCTTCAGGTACTCGTTGGGCTGGTAGGGGTGGATGTAATGGAGGGAACAGCTGTTCCTAGGGTCCCCATTGGATGCTGTGAAGTCTATTGCCACCTGGGTGCACACACACACACACACACACACGCACGCACACACACGCACGCACACACACAGGAACACACACACACATACAGAAAAAAACACACAGATACACACACACACACACACACACACAAAGAAACACACACACACACACACACAGAAAAAAACACACACACACACACACACAGAAACACACACAAATGCATATGCACAGACAGGCCCATTCACATCCACACAGGCACGCACACACACACACACACACACACACACACACACACACACAGGCACGCATGCACATACACACAAACACACATGCAGTCACACACACAGACACAATCACACACATGTGCACACACGTGCAAGTGTGTGTGCACACACACACACACACACAGCTTGAGTGAGCATCGATTCACCGCAGACATTTAGCAATGTAAATAACACAGGATAACACAGGAGCTCACACACTCACAGTGAATTGAATTTGGCAACCTCCCATGATGTAGTCCAGGAAGGAATACATTTTAATAATCTGTCAGCAAAAGAAAGGCACACAATTAGCATTTCATTTGTTTAGGGACTGTACGATATTTAGCGGGGGGGGGGAGGGCCGGTCGCCAGACGATCGGGTTAAAATTGTTCTGCCTGGCCCTCCCCCCTGGTAATTTTTTTTTTTCCGGGGCCCTCCCCCCGGCTCAAAAAAATTCTCCTAGGCCCTCCCCGCTACGTGAATCAAATAAAATTGGTCGGAAAATGACGTTTACAAGGTTAAAACGGCCACATAAGCACACATACACACACACGGGTACACACGCAGCAAGAGCAGGGGTTTATGCCACGCTGTGCCTTGAACTTGAGAATGGGGACAAGCCTGCTTTTATCAATGTTACGAGACTCCCCCAATAATTTCACAACTTGGCTGATGACATTGTACCTTATAGGCTATTATAAGACAAAACACAAACTACTGTGACTAAGAGCGACTAATGATCACCCTGCGATTCTTGGTCTATGTGGTCAGTGGCGTCAGTTTGGTTTTAGAAGTGGTGGGGACAATAACCATAAGCTTGCTGCTTGAGTGTGGTTTGAAAAGTGCTGGGGACCCTTATGTAAGCTATTCATCCATTCAACGCTGCATTACAATATGCTCTACATTCGGCGCGATTGTCAACGGGGGGGGGGGGGGGGGGGGAGCACCGGACCCGCCAGCCGCGGACCCAGCACCGGACCCGCGGACCCGGCCGCGGACTCAGCCGCAGACCCGAGTCCACACACAGCCCGTGTGCATGCTGTGAGGATGTCATCGTGCGCGCCTATCGCATGATTTAGACTTGACGGTTTCGGCAGACAACCCGTTCTCATCCCAACTCGTAATATAGGCCTACCGACGATTTGTCACGCCCGGGGGTGGGTGGGGGGGGGGGGTGTTCGTGATTGTCAACGGGAGGGGGGGGGGGGGGGGGGACCGCGGGGGGGGACCGCGGACTGATGACGGGGTTGCGCGATCGTAACCACTGACGGCGGGGGGGGGGGGGGGGGGGGAATAAAAAAATAAAAAAGGTGCCAGATCCACCGTTGGAGGTGCCGGAACATATTCCGGCGTGTTCCGGCCCAAATTAAGCCCTGGATACTGACGCCAAAGGTACCCTCCCGCGTCTGTGTGAAACGATCTGGGGTCTCATAAACCCGTTCGCGGTGGTATGAGACGAGCAGAGTCTACAGCGTCCGCTCGCAGAGCAGAGTCTACAGCGTCCGCAGTCTACTGTGAAACAATTCACTCCAAAAAGGGTTATGGTTATGGTAAAGGAGACGTTCACTTCCTTACAGGCTATCCTATCTTTCATTTAAACATCGAACTCGGCATGAGTCATGACGATTGCCCCCCCATAAAATAATTTTCCTCGGCCCTCCCCCCAGGCCAAAAATATTCTCCTGGGCCCTCCCCTAAGGCTTAAAAAAATTATCCTAGGCCCTCCCCCCCTGACGACCGGCCCTCCCCCCCCCCCCCCGGTAAATATCGTACAGTCCCTTAGCATACAGGACTATAGGCTAGGCAGGTACATGGATACTACAGAACAAGATAACAGAACATACATAGCATAACATGGGCTTCTTAAAGGGAAAACCAGTCAATAACCGACTGCATGCATTTAACACAGGGGGCTTCGCCACGGTCCAGCGGACAACCTTTTCATCGTCGTTATGGTAACACTGTGAAATCGTAAAGAAAGTTTGAGAAAAAAAGCCAGCGTCTCGACCAAAGATAAAAGACGTAATCCCTTACTTCTCATGATGTAAGGATTTAGCAAATAAATAAATAATAAACAAACAAACAACTCTAGACGCAGGCGTCCTACGAGGGAGACCTTCAGAACGGCCTCACAAAGTCATTGGTTGAATAACGAGTATCGTTAGGGAGATCCTGTATATAGCATTTGTAGTTTTCTGGTCTTCCTATTAAAAAACTACAAACAGACAGGCAGACAGATACACAGATATACAAATCAACAGACAGACAGATAGACGACAGGATTTCCTTGACGGGGGTAACTAGGGGGGAAGAAGAAGAGGTCTGATTGGGCGGTTGGTCTTCATCACCTTACAGTGGTTGAGGATGACTACTCCAGAGTTTCTGTAGTTCTTCTTCTTCACTTGGTATTTTGGATTGATACACTCCCACTGCAACTGGACACACACTCACAGGCACAGGCACACGCACACGCACACACACACACACACACATACAGGCACACACACGCACACACCCACACACGCAAATGAGTGAAAGTCATTTGATGAGTGGAGTATTTGTGCGTATCCTTGTAGCAATGCTCATTGTCCTTGTTATGTAGATAATTATAATACAATACGGTGATGGCTAATGTACTTATATCGACGTACCCTGGCTCATCAGCGTGTATGTGTGTGTGTGCTTGTGTGATTACCAGTTTGCCCTCATCTGTTCCGGTTCTCATCTCTTTAAAGGTGGTCTGAAATTCGCCGATAAAATCGTGTTTCCCATTAGAGTCCCAGTCCCATACTGTGCACTGTAACATAAACACCCACACATACACACACACACACAAAATGAAATTTCCGGGTTAGTTTAACTGTGACATGTCACATACATAAACAGACACACACACACACGCGCGCGCGCACAAACACACACACTGCACACAGGAAAATGCCATGTTGAAAGATTGATAAGCGGGTGTTGACGGGGGGGCAGTGGGATGGTGAAATATTAATGGGAGGATGCTGAGAGGGACTCAGCCCTGAGACAGCACCTTGTGTGTTGATGTGTATCGCCACATGTGTGTGTCTATGGGTGAGTGTGTGTGTGTGTGTGTGTGAATGTGTGTCTGTGGGGATGGGGGGGGGGGGTGCGTGTTTCTGCTGAAACTTTGTGTTTGGCATGGGCAAGACCATTGATGTTCTTCTAGACAGCCGATGTGTGTCATGGTGTGTGCATGTGTGCATGTGTGCATGTGCGTGTGTGTGCATGTGTGCATGTGTGTGTGTGTGTGTGCATGTGTGTCTGTGTGACATAGACACAACACCAGATGAAATGCTTCATTCTCAAAAAAGAAAGCCATTAGATTCACAGGACATTTGCAAGTGCCATCGACTCAACATACATATCAGCACACGCCATAACATGTCACATGAGACAGAAGAGGTATGACGTGTGTGTGTGTGTGTGTGTGTGTGTGTGTGGGGGGGGGGGGCGGTGTGTGTTGAGGTAAGGGTCAACATAATAATATAATGAATAGGGGTCAGAGCCATCCCCCCTCCCCCGCTCCACCATGTCTGATTAAGGACAAGGAGGTGCAGACTAAGCCCCTTATTTCCTCTATTCCACTTAAGTTCACACACACACACACACACACACACGCACACACACACGTGTGTGCATGTGCATGTGAGTGTGTGTGCCTGTGTGTGTGTGTGTCTATATTTTATACAGAATATGGTTTGGGTATGCGTGTGTGTGTGTGTGTGAATGTCCTTTGTGGCCTTGCCTGCCATTCAAGTGCCTAGCGCTTGGCTTGACGGAGGTGGAAAAAAATGTAGAAGAAGCCGTTCACTGAACAGTGAACAACTGATGAATAGAAAGCTCAGGCAGAGAGAGAGAGAGAGGGAGAGAGAGAGAGAGAGAGAGAGAGAGAGGGGGGGGGGGAGAGAGGAGGAACATGTAGAGATAGAGAGGGAGTGAAAGAGAAGAGAAATTAATGGAGAGGGAGAGGGAGAAGAATAAGTGGAGAGAGAGAAAATAAATGAGTAGAGAGAGAGAGAGAGAGAGAGAGAGAGAGAGAGAGAGAGGGAAAGACGAGAAACAAGTAGAGATAGCAAGTAGAGGGAGCGACGGGAGAACATGGGAGGGAGAGAAAGAGAGTGACAGCAAGAGAGAGAGAGAGAGAGAGAGAGAGAGAGAGAAGGAGAGAGAGAGAGCGGGCGAGAGGCTAAAAATTAGTAGAAGGAAGCGGCGAGGACAAAGGCTAATTATTGGGCAGGTAGAGCCGGGGCTACCGCTGCTGTTTAGGGATTATCCATCGATGCCTTGGACACTTCTGGGGCTTCAGCCAATGGGGAGCCGCCGAGCGTGTGAATAGAAATCTCTCCTGCGCCAAGTCTCCCTATAGCTCTGACGCTTCAAACAGGTAGCCGTGGAAACCATAGCTGACTGCACACCACCGCGGGCTGAGCATGTGTGCGTCCGTGTGTGTGCGCGTCCGTGTGTGTGTGAGCGATATTAGAGGGAGAGTGGGAGATGGAGTGGAAGAGGACGAGAGAGGAGGAATTGAGAGATAGAGGGAAAGAGGGGGAGACAGACGGAGGGGGGAAAGAGAGACACAGGAAGAGACAGAGCGAGTGAGAGAGACAGAGGGAGAGGGGGAGAGAGACAGAGAGATAAAGGGAGCGAGAGAGAGAGAGAGAGAGAGATTGATAGGGAGTGGGAGACAGAGAGCGAGAGTGAGTTTGTAAGCCCTTTCCCCTGCTGTCAGGAGCCCAGCCGAGTTAAGGCGCTTTTGAATATTTAATGAGTGACTTCATGTTTATTCATGGTTGAGTAACTGTTCAGAGCTACTGAATGGTAACCATTCTCTTACGTACACACACACGCACACACACGCGCACGCGCGCACACACACACACACACACACACACACAAATACACACACTGACACAAACAATGAAATGAAGAAATAAACAAGCAGAAGTTGTCGCTGCGTAGTAAAGGTGAGAGGTGAGGAGCGAATATCTGAAGGTTTTTTCACGCCTCTCCGCCACCGCCTTATGTAACCCTCCCTGTCACATCAGAGGAAGACCTGTCTCCACACACGTCGCTCTGACTTACAGCCTCGCCAGAGGAGCTAGCTGATGGGCTAGCTGATGGGCTACCTGCTAGGCTAGCTGATGGGCTAGCTGATGGGTAAGCGCTGTGGCTACTTCCTCATTCAACCGGGATAGGTGTCAATAAATCAACTCTCCCAGGTTGATTTAGAGCAAACTGACTTTACAGCTATTGCCTTTGTGTGTGTGTGTGTGTGTGTGTGTGTGTGTGTGTGTGTGTGTGTGTGTGTGTGTGTGTGTGTGTGTGTGTGTGTGCCTGTGTGTGCCTGTGTGTGTGTGCATGTGTGTGCATGTGTGTTTGTGTGTGTGTGTGTGTGTGCATTTAAGCTGATATACAGACCGGAACCGATTTTAATTTAGTTTGCTGCCAGGATTTGTTGCATGAGTTGATATAAGAGCTTTATCCATATAAACCATATCTACATGAAAACTGCTAAATAAGATACAAATGTTAAATGAAATATAAATGAATAGATATAAATAGACAGGAAAAGATTGACGATACTTGTAATTATTGTATTAAGCTCATATTTACACACAATTACTCCTCGGCTGGTTTTTATATATTTAATAACTGTTCAAGCAAGGTTTTGGCTTGTGTTTTTTTTTGTTAACAATGAGCAGTCATATGGATCCTATGTTATTACTAAAGTAATGAGTTTTTTGTGCAACTTTGCTGTGCCTAATCCATTCATCCACATATTTCCCATATGTATACACAGGATATTGCAGTAAATGTTTAGCATGTTGAGCTAATCCAACAGTGTTACTGTGTGAACTGGCTTGGAGCAGCTTACCTTTAGTTCTCTGTCCTGGTCGCTGCTGCAGAGCGTGTTCAGGGACACTTTGAAAGACTTCCATACCGGACTCAGGTTGTTCATCACTGTCTGCATTCCCATGGGCAAACACACACACAGACACAGGGATAAAGTAAAGGTTATCCCTGACTTGGGTGACAATGGTGAAAGGTTATCCCTGACTTGGGTCACGAGGGTTAAAGGTCATCCCTGACTTGGGTCACGAGGGTTAAAGGTTATCCCTGACTTGGGTCACAAGGGTTAAAGGTCATCCCTGACTTGGGTGACAATGGTGAAAGGTTATCCCTGACTTGGGTCACGAGGGTTAAAGGTCATCCCTGACTTGGGTCCCGAGGGTTAAAGGTTATCCCTGACTTGGGTCACAAGGGTTAAAGGTTATCCCTGAGTTGGGTCACAAGGGTTAAAGGTTACCCCTGACGTGGGTGACAATGGTGAAAGGTTACCCCTGACTTGGGTCACAAGGGTTAAAGGTTATCCCTGAGTTGGGTCACAAGGGTTAAAGGTTATCCCTGACTTGGGTCACGAGGGTTAAAGGTTATCCCTGACTTGGGTCACGAGGGTTAAACGTTATCTTTGACTTGGGTCACGAGGGTTAAAGGTTATCCCTGACTTGGGTCACGTGGGTTAAAGGTTATCCCTGACTTGGGTCACAAGGGTTAAAGGTTATCCCTGACTTGGGTCACAAGGGTTAAAGGTTATACCTGACTTGGGTCTCAAGGGTTAAAGGTGATCCCTGACTTGGGTCACAAGGGTGAAAGGTTATCCCTGACTTGGGTCACGAGGGTTAAAGGTTATCCCTGACTTGGGTCACATGGGTTAAAGGTTATCCCTGACTTGGGTCACGAGGGTTAAAGGTTATCTTTGACTTGGGTCATGAGGGTTAAAGGTTATCCCTGACTTGGGTCACAAGGGTTAAAGGTTATCCCTGACTTGGGTCACGAGGGTTAAAGGTTATCCCTGACTTGGGT
>JAOPHQ010002399.1:32500-40000 GCA_030340625.1 Merluccius polli | reverse complement strand
GCATCTTCAGGTCAAGTGTGTGCAGACCCCCCCACCCCCGGGCGGGTCAATGAAGTGTAAAGTAACTGAATTAAGTCGAGTGTCACAGTATCCTGCTGTCGTCCCCTAAAATTTGACCTCGTCATGAGGAAGAAACACTTAAACACATTCTCATCAATAATCTAATTTCATAAATCCCTGCGATAACCTTTAGACTTAATGTGTACAGACTGATCTCTCTCTCTCCCTCTCTCTCTCCCTCTCTCTCTCTCTCTCTCTCTCTGTCTGTATTTCTCTCTCGACCGCTCTCAGGTTCTGGTTGAATTTCATATTCAGCGTTAATTAAAGGTAACTTTTCTCGTCGCTAATTGGTACACTCTACCAGCTTGATCTTTTCTATTTTTTTGCTATGTCCTCTTAACTGTCATTTGAATGGTTTGTCCTTTCCATGTGTGTCCTTGGGTATCATGCAAAACGCTAATGACCAAATGATTGCATAATAATGACCGCTGGTTCAAAACAAAGATAATTATGAATGGGCATTCTGCCATTTTATTAGCATACGCAATTCTTATTCACTATTTAGTCGCTTAGCAGGCGCTTTTATCCAAAGCGACTTACACTGAATTCAGATACAGGTCATGAACCATCGATGCTTCTCAAGAAAAGCAGGTATAGGGGATACGCTCAAGGATGCCTAGAGGTGGGCTGCAGACATTCGGGATCGAATCCCTGTACCTTTTGGCTGGGAGTCAAACAACCGTACCACTACACTAGCCTGCTCTCAACACTTTCCAAATACACATTGAATTCATTACTTTGAGTTTCATTCAGCACCCTTAGTAATGCTCATGGGCGCGCAGGAGGCAGAGAGCAAACATTTCATTAGGATTCTCTGCACAGCTTTCGGTTTGCCTCTTTTATCTTCAGCTTATCCTTACTATTGTAACGATCCTGCCCCAACCCCACTCACTACCTGTTTTTTTCCTTTGTGTAGTTAGTGTAATGTTTGTCCCCTGTGTAAATTACTAATTCCAAGAATTTAAGTTCCTTAGTTCCTGCCCCAGTTTGTCTGTTGTTTGTTTGTTTTCATGAAATAAAGCTTCCTTTTGCACTCATCCTGAGTCTGATCTCTACATTTGGGTTCATCTCCCTGTGCAAGCCGTGACAGAATGAACCGACCCACAAAATGAACCCAGCAGAGATTTCCTCATTATCCATGTTTCCTGGTAGAGACCTTTGAGCGTCACAACACCGCATCATTGGCTGTATCCTGGAGAGGCTTGTGGCACTCGCTCCCCAGCTACCCAGCCTCGCTCCCCGGCTACCCAGCCCTGCTCCCCGGCTACCCAGCCTCACTCCCCGGCTACCCAGCCCTGCTCCCCGGCTACCCAGCCCCGCTCCCCGGCTACCCAGCCCCGCTCCCCGGCTACCCAGCCCTCGCTCCCCGGCTACCCAGCCTCGCTCCCCGGCTACCCAGCCTCGCTCCCCGGCTACCCAGCCTCGCTCCCGGCTACCCAGCCCTGCTCCCCGGCTACCCAGCCTCGCTCCCGGCTACCCAGCCCTGCTCCTCGGCTACCCAGCCCCGCTCCCCGGCTACCCAGCCCTGCTCCCCGGCTACCCAGCCTCGCTCCCGGCTACCCAGCCCTGCTCCCCGGCTACCCAGCCTCGCTCCCGGCTACCCAGCCCTGCTCCCCGGCTACCCAGCCCTGCTCCCCGGCTACCCAGCCTCGCTCCCCGGCTACCCAGCCCTGCTCCTCGGCTACCCAGCCCCGCTCCCCGGCTACCCAGCCCTGCTCCCCGGCTACCCATCCCTGTTTCCGAGCCTGAGCTGTCTAGCCCTGATCCTGGGGTTCCTAGCCCTGTTCCCGACCTTCCTAGCCCTGTTCCCGACCTTCCTAGCCCAGTTTCCGACCTTCCTAGCCTTGTCCCCGAGTCTGAGCTGGCTAGCCCTGAGGTGCCTAGCCCTGCGTCTGACCGGTCTCCACTGCAGCCCGGCGATGCAGCAGAGAGGAGGCGTTCCTTAAGGATAATTATGTTAATCTGCGCTCCATCTATTTAAGTTCCTTTTGTTCCTGCCCCAGTTTGTCGGTTCCTTGTTTGTTGCAGGTGTGTTTCTGTCTGCGTGCTTACAGGAAGTCAAACTTCCTTTCGCACCTACCCCCAAGTCCGATCTCTGCATTTGGGTTCACCTCCCTGCGCCGAGCCGTGACGATTATTATCAATAGACCACACGATACTTATGACTTGAGACTCAAAATAACTGACCTACATTACTTATGAATGGAATAATACAGGCTAAAACACTTTGACATTTTTATAAAACATCGTCTAACATCGACGTCCTAATTATTCCAAGGGTTGATTTTTTTTCCGATATCGTTATTTGTTGTCACTGGCTGTCTAAGTTTATGCTCAAAGAAAAAAAAGGAATATCTAATGAATCGCTGCCGGCTGGACAGAGACTCGGTCGAACTAGATGCATCGGCCACATCTGGGCTCCCTGCTGCCAGAAGTGCCTTCTGGGTGTACGAGGCTGCTGGCCCGGCAAAAATGTGTGTCCTAAATGACTGATTTCTCGACATAGGAACATTGCAAAAAAAAAATGGCACGCACATATAGACACACACAGATGCACACCAGCATTCACACACGCATTGATTTATGACACACACACACGCACACACACACACCACCACAGCAGCAGCTCACTCGCTGAGTAGCTCATTATAAAGCGGAGAGAAAAAAGAAGCGACCTAAACTGTTTTTTTATTCATACTTTTTTAACTTTGTTTGATGTTCATGTTTCGTTAAAACGAAGCGCACATCTGGTATGAATAAAATAATAGCTTTTTTAAGTGAGCTTTATTTATTGACATCCATTCTGCTTCTCAAATATTAAAACGTGTCTCTGCGGTGACACGTACCATTTAATTCAACCAAATGCAATGTAATCAGCCAAAAAAGAAAAGCTATGAAGAACTCTTTCCACTGCGGGTCGGGTCAGAGGTAGACAGAGAGATATGGATGGAGAAAAGCACAGAGCGAGGTGTAGAGCCAATTGTGTGTGTGGGTCACTGGATTTGCACTTGCATGTATGCCTGTACGTCATGTCTCTCCACGCCAAAATGCAAAAACGAGCTTTGAACAAATGCATTCACTGGTAGCCGGTAAATTAAAAGCATGGTGGATTCTTATGGAAATCTTACTAGTGAGTGCTGCAGCCTCACCGGCCAGCACTTCAAGTGGAGAAGACAGGGTCGAATGAATGTCAATGAGAATTTGGACACAGCAGCGCAGGAGTTGAGTCGCGCATGAAACCGACCGGATTAGAGGTATATACGCACTTGTCTTTTCTCTACTGGACTCTCACTGTGGATGTGGATGAGGTGCGAGTCACATGGCACTGCCGATAGCCTATCAGAAGATGAGTACGGTCATGCGGAGGGCGGATGTCCCACGGTGAGCGTACATGCCACCCAACCCAACAGTCGCAGCGGTCTCAGTCACACCGGCAGCACCGCAGAGGAGAACTTGAAATAAGTTCCCATCAGGCCTCATCCTAATCACTGACAGCAAGCGATCTCATTCATAACTGTGCCTCACACGATCTAATTCATAACTCATTCATAACTGTGCCTCACATGAGGTTTCACTACAGTGAGCCCTATACGCTCAAATACACAACCAGCATGCAGCGGCTGTGGAGGAAGAGAGAACACAGCGGCGAGGTTGAGGTTGAGGACCACTCATATCACATCCACTGCTCACACACACGCGCGCACACACCACACACACACACACACACACATAGATCACACACACATAGATCACATACACATTTGACATGTCCATGAAATGCATTTAATGAAATATAGAGCAAAATATACAAATATACAGATATTCGCTTGATTTCTGTTGCCACGTAGCAGGTATCAGATCTGAATACCAGAGGGAAGGCAGCAGCAGCAGCACAAGCTCACGAAGAAACCTTTCTTCTTGGCTCGATTTTCATCGACAACCTCTGAAAATGCCAACAACAGCAACAGCAACGCAACACTTGAGTTGACAGTTCAAAGTCGAAACCCGCCAACATAAAGCGACACATTGTTTTAGATGTTTCGCCCAAACCTGTCTGGAAGTCTGCATGCACTGCAGTGGTCACATGGTCTGGTTTGTGGTTGGCCTGGTCATCACCCCAATGGGTAATAGATGCAGATGGAGCACTGCAAAGTCAAAGCCACATTACTGCACTTCACTGGATATTACACTGTACTATACCGTTTTCATGTTCATTCAAATGGTAATACTTAATGTATATATGTTTAAGTCAGCTGCTTTTTATCTGACGTAACTATGGAAGGATCTTAAATGAAATGCAGACCTAACTGCATCTCTCAGCACAAATGTCCAGCGTTTAGTGCTGGTGGATATTTTGTGCTGGGCTGGTTTCAGCGGAGCTGCTGCTGGGGGAAAAAAAAGAAATCATTGCAATAATCAGCTCCCTATACTTATAGAGACTACTGGCAGGGAACCCCTTCTGTCCCCCGCACAGAGGAGGCTCCTTTTCAAGGGCCTGCGATGTCCATGTCTGTCCATTGTGTCACCAATGGACCCTGGGAGAAAATCAGTCAGTGAATCTATTCATCTGATCAGCCTACACAGGTCTTGGACACCCTATGCTACGGAAACTGAAAAGAGGAGTTCTCTTTTTTTTTTGTTTACTGTGTGATGTTTTATCCTGGGCTACTGCATCCTTATCTTTATCCTCATCCATTCTTTTCCTTATCTATTATTATTAATCCTTATCTATTATTAACTTACTGGCAGCTGGTTTTATGTTTGCTCTTATGTTTAATGGTCTACTATGTCTATACTGTCAATAATGTCTACCTCAAATGTCTTTTCGGACATTGTGCACATCGATATTTTTTGCTTAATTTATAGTTTGTAGTTTTTGCTCTTATTTACATTTTGTGTCTATTTTAAATGTCTCCTACTCTGCTGTACTTTCTTCAGGGTTAGGGCTTCTTCTTCAGTACCCTGTTGTGTAAATGTTGAAGGACCACACGAGACCACCACCTACCTGCACAAGTCCGTCAAGACTGTCAAAGTGGAACCGCTCCCTCTCTGACAAGGCTTCGGTCTCGCTCTCTTGCTCCTCTGGGGACTAAAAGGAGAGACTCTTATAGTTTTAGTTAAGTACTCAGTAAGTATGCAGTAAGACGGTGTTTAGGCTGTACATAGACAAATGAATAATGACACATTTCTTGTAAAGAAATCATGGTAAACCTTCCTTTTACAGTCCCCTAATTACTAAGTATGTACCCAGTAAATATATGGTAAATCATAGTAAATTATAGTAGATTATTGGGTAATTATCACTGGTACTAAGAAGGTAAATAGAGAGGAACTACAGCTGAAATACTAAGAAAAACCTCCACTATTATATGGTAAATCATAGTATAGTATTGGGTAATTACCACTGGTAATAAGAAGATAAATACAGAGGAACTACAGCTGACATACTAAGAAAAACCTGGTACACAAGCACAACACAAGCTTTTACCATGAATGTTCTGCAACATGAGTATTTTTTAGTATTAGTATTAGTATATTTTCTTAGTATTTCAGCTGTAGTTCCTCTGTATTTATCTTCTTATTACCAGTGGTAATTACCCAATAATATACTATGATTTACCATATAATAGTGGAGGTTTTTCTTAGTATTTCAGCTGTAGTTCCTCTGTGACGCGATTGTCAACGGGGGGGGGGGGGGGGGGGGAGCATCGGACAACCATGCCAAAGCTGCCGTCGCCCGGTCAGTCTTCTACCACATAGGTGTAAGACAGAGTGGGAAGAGGAAACCCCCTGTTGAGCACAAACAGCTGGAGGAGAGAATGAGAGCCAGGGTGTTTATTCACATCTTATCCCATCTATCGTGAAATGTGGTCCATTTAAAAAAGAGGGCTTGCTGCTTGTTTTGCAATTCCTTCCACTTAACAGAAGAACATATGAACAAATGAAAACAGGAACAGTTAACTCACCGGCGATGTAAACGAATGCACCTCAACCGTGTCTTCGACTAAATCAAAGTCATCAACTAAATCAAATGTTGTTCTCAGAAATACTCTCAAGAAAGCTCCTTATACTGTGACAGGCAAGGTTCAACTGTCTAATGTTCTCCTCAGAAAAACCGCACGCTGCTTCCCGAAGCTCTGTGGCATCAATTGGCTGTTTGGATGGTCAATCGGATGTTTTATGAGTCGGCGGTGGCCAGCGCTCTCCTGTTTGCTGTTGTATGCTGGGGCAGCAGGTTGAGGGTGGCGGACACCAACAGACTCGACGAACTGATCCGCAAGGCCACTGATGTTGCGGGGCTGGAGCTGGACTCTCTGGCGGTGGTGTCAGAGAGGAGGATGCTGGCCAAGCTATATGCGCCGTATCGGACAATGTCTCCCACCCGCTCCATGACGTGCTGGTCGAGCACAGGAGTGCATTTAGTGCAAGACTCATTCCACTGAGATGCACCACAGAGCGCTACAGGAAGTCATTCCTGCCTGTGGCCATCCAACTTTTCAACTCCTCCCTCTGAGGGTCGAACACTCGGAGACAATAGGCTGGCCCTTGAACTTTTTCGTTTCACTTATATGTATATGTATAATTTATATTTTGAGACAAACAAATTGGGCAATAATTCAAATGCAATACAATTTGTTTGTTTATAGTTGTTTAGTGTATTATTAATACTGCATTTATTTTCTTCATACTGCATATATATCATGCAACTCATTTATCTCAATTCTGTGCAATAACTCAAATGCAATTCTAGTATTTTTACATATTTTTACATAGTATTTTACATAATATTTGTACATATTTTTACATATTTGCTATCTTTCCCATTTTTTTCTATTTCTTGTATTTTCTGCTATGTGTGTTTCTGTCGTAAGAGTGAGCGACTGCAGCATGACCAGCATTTCCCCTCGGGGATAAATAATGTATTTCTGATTGTGATTCTGATTCTAATTCCAAAATTCTGCATTAATGCAATGTTGGTGACATTTAAAGCCTTTCAGCCACACATGATTAAAGTTAGTAAAATAAGATAAATGATATTGAAGAAAGTAAAATAGGCCTATATATATTTGTTGATTATAACTCAACTTGTAACAATACAGGTGGAAGCATTTAAATAAACAAAATCAAGAAAGTGACACCTGCACATTGTTAAACAATTGCAAAGTAATGAGGTGGCTTTGAATGACTGTATCTTCCTTCTATCTGTTCAGGTAGATTGGATGCAAGAGCTTGTGTGTGGTCCTGTGTGACATAATTAACATGGTCCTGCAACAATACTGTAAAATGAGATACATTTTATAGCAGGACATTTTCACACAAGCCTTTGTAAAATCCCAAATGCAATTACAGCATTTAATAAACTGACACGGATTTATGATATACACATCTTTTTCTAATTTTATCCCTGATTTCAACCGAATAATAAGACCCAGCAATAAT
>JAOPHQ010002399.1:15000-22500 GCA_030340625.1 Merluccius polli | reverse complement strand
CCACGCCCCGCCACACACACACACACACACACACACACACACACGCGCGCGCGCACGCGCACCACCAACCAACCATCACATCCGGGCGACCGCTCGCGACACACACACACACACACAAACACACGAGCCTGCGAAAATGGCGACTTCGGGGAGGAGTGCTTTATTATCATCCACACCGTCGGGACCCAAGAGCGCCCTGGACCACCCCAACCCGGAGGAGGACGACGGGCAGAACCTGTGGTACGAGCGGGTTTTGTTGCGTGTGTGTGGGGGGGGGAGAGTCCCACAAAGGTGTGAGAGAAAGAGGGTGAGGGAGGGATGGGAGGTTTGGGGGGTTGACAGCTAGCTTAGCCCGCTAGCGCCGTTAGCGGTTGGTATGGTGACAAAGCAGCAATGAGGGGTTGGGTCTGGGTTGAATGATTCCAATGTCTGTTCAACTGCTTGCAGGTCGACCATCCTGAGCGAGGTGTCGACCCATTCGCGGTCAAAGCTCCCGTCTGGGAAAAATGTCCTGGTTATGGGTGGGTATCCCTTTTTTACTGTGCTTCTGGTGGACGTGTAAAGCGTTAGCCCTGCCGCTAGCTAGTAGTCATCATCATCATCATCGTGGTGTATGTATGTGTGTATGTGTGTGTGTTTTAATTTTATTTAGAGGAAACAAAAAGGGGAAAACGTGGCTCAGTGTTGGCCGATCCTGAGGTGGTTGGGGGCTTTTGTTTCGATGGCGAGTCAATGCAGCAGCAGCAGCAAGGGGATGAGCCAGCAAACCGGCCGCATCCGTGGGCAGGTGTATTGTACCGGCTTCCCGCCCCACCCCGACCCATCTCATCCCATCACCCCGACCCATCTCCGTCCCATCACCCCGACCCATCCCATCCCATCCCATCACCCATCCCATCCCATCACCCGACCCATCCCATCCCATCCCCCCATCCCATCCCATCATCCATCCAGCCTTGCCCTGCCTTGTATGAGATACAGCTGCAAGTCATCCGAGCAAAACATAGCACTCAACGGCTAGTTCCAACCCTTTGGATGGCTACACCATGGGTAGCCTACACCCATTATGCCAATCCGAGGTACACACAGGGTGGCCTGGCCTGGCCGCGTGTCTTCATTCAGTCCACACACTCACGCACACGCACACACACCGTCCACTATGTCCTCCTGGTACCGCGGAAGACCATGGGATAATCCCCTGCCTGCTACCAGCGCCAGCTAATCAGTGCAGTCAGTTGGCCATGCAGACCCGGGGTACACGCTGGATGCGAGACGGGCCGTCCCAGCCTGTCAAAAAGACTCAAATCACCACATGGAAACGCTTTGCTTTACGCAATTCATTTATTTGGCCTGTTTTGCAAAGCCAATGAGTCTGTGACCTACTATGCCAGCGCTTTATAGTAGTAGTGCAGTGGATAGTCATGTAAGTACATGTGATGCATGATGAAAATTATTACTCCGACATGTACGAATGGCGATTCAGATATGGTTTTCTTGGCTTCTGTGTGAATTGATCACATCATGCATATATGCATGCTTATGTGTGTGCCCAAACACATGCTACATAATGTTATGTAATTTTCTGTCAGGCTTGATCTGTTAACCACGTTTGGCTGACTGGATTTTGAGGTTTTAACAGAATCAGTTTTGATTTACTGTATCCTTGCCAAATCTAATTGTAATAGCTTCATCCAGCACTGTCCCAGTTCCTGTTGACATTGCGATTACCGTTCTTCTAGATACATGTTGTGCGCTAAAAGTTGTGGTATTACTGTTTACTTAAATACACTTTCAGAACCCAAATGTAGTCTGCAAGCTGTCCAACTGCCATATTTCTGGCTTTGTGTTTTACCAAGAGAATTGTATTATCGGTTTTCCCCCACCACATTCATTGCTTCTAATTTGGACCAAACTAATGTGGTTCAAACCGATTCATACTGATTTGTTTTTCACCCGATGGCCATAATTGGCATCTGAATTCCCTGCTGCTCCTCGTCTCCGTCTGTTTATTAGTTTACCGTTGGCAACATCATTTCTTTTGAGAGTGAAATGCAATTGAAGCTCCAAGTCTATCAACAGCTTTTACTTCCAAGGAGTTTCTTTAATTACGTTTTATGTAGTTTTAATGATCTGTTATATTCGTCTGATTTAGCCAACAAATGTGAGCATACTCAACTTTTAATAATATTATGGGTTTTGCTCAACTAGGCTCCAGTATTTATTTATTTGTTTTGTTTTATAGTATTTGTTTATTTGGTTGTTTAATTATTGACCAGAGGTTATAACCTTTAAATTTTACATCACTATTACTATTTAATAACATTTCTGAGCAGAGAATAGAGGGAGAGATCCACAAGTCATTGGAAAAATGGCATTAAGGTGGCGTTCTTATATGCAAAGGTTGTAACAGATCAACTGTCTCTTGAGTTCATCAAAACATATGGGTCATTTGTACAGGCGAGGTGGGCTCGGGGAAGACCACCCTGGTTGCCAAGCTACAAGGAGTGGAGGACTACATGAAGGGGCGTGGCCTGGAATATCTCTACTTCAGCGTCCATGACGACGACGTTGACGGTAACTGATCATCGTTGTCACTGTTGCCATGCCATCTTTGAGAACCTAATGCATCCCTCGCAGCTATTTCTACGCCCTTCATTAATAATTAAAAACTCTTATTACTATATATATCATATTACTCTTATTTACTGCTATGAGTAACAGACTGTTTCTATGGATGCTATTTCCAACCGTAGAATCTAACGCACAATTTTTTTTAGTGGAAGCAATAAAATCGTTTTTAAATCAATTAAATCATTTTTTGTTATATTTTGTGTCAGAATATTGATTTCTTTAGAAAGTAGCCATTTCATAAGCGGGGTAAAGTACAGCGAGCCGGTCATAAATATTAATAATATATAACTCTTTTATAATACGATTTGTGTGTGCGTGCGTGTGCGTGTGCTTGCGTACGTGCAGACCAGACCAGGTGTAACGCCTGGGTGCTGGACGGGGACCTCTACCACAAGGGTCTGCAGGGGGTGGCGGTGCCGGTGAGCGCGGTGGGCAACTCGGTGCTAGTGGTGACGGTGGACATGTCGCGCCCCTGGAACGCCCTGGACTCCCTGCAGAAGTGGGCCGCCGTGGCACGGGAACACATCGACAAGCTCCGCGTCCCCCCGGAGACGCTGCGCGACCTGGAGCACAGACGTGAGTCGGGGAGGCTGGCGCATAGTTACATTGCCATGTAGTCATTTGGCAGACGCTTTTATATCCAAAGCAACTTATGAGATCCATCGATGTGTACAATTTAAAAAGTGGAGTAACAACAAACCAAAACGTTATAGTGCTGCTGCACAACCTTTAGGTGAGGCATAGAAATCAGAAATCATTGTTTTATTTCATGCATTAGTGGCAGTGCAAACAGTTGCAGTCTATCACATGTGAATGACTTAATAATAATAATAAAACCATCTTCCCCCAATCACAGCGTGATGCATGTGAATTGCTTTTAGGTGCCTACTTACAAAATGATAGCAAAAAACCCAAACAACAAACACAGCTGGAGTTATGAAAAATGTCGGTCACACAGTTTTGCCAACGTTGACTCTGTCCTCATTAACTGCGTGTGTGCGTGTGTGCGTGTAGTGGTGAAGCAGTTCCAGGAGTACACGGAGCCGGGCAGCGGGGAGGACGGTGCCCCCCAGAGGCGGAGTGAAGAGGAGGAGAGCGTGCTCCTGCCGCTGGGGGAGAACACACTCACAAACAACCTGGGCATCCCAATGGTGGTGGTCTGCACCAAGGTACACATACACACACACACCATTGACTTTTTTATTGGAACTCACAAATTAAATTTCCAGCTATGACTACAGGCTACTGCCTGTTTTTTTTGTTGTGCATTTGGCAAATAAAGAACTCAAATTTGAACACCAATCAAATACATCTGGCCCCACTTGCGGTAAATGATATAGAGGTGAGGTACCCTCTTTCAACCTTCTTCCCCTCCTCCTCATCTTCATTTTCCTCATCCCTCAGTGTGACGCCATCAGCACGCTAGAGAAGGAGCACGACTACAGAGACGAACACCTGGACTTTATCCAGTCCCACATCAGGCGCTTCTGTCTGCAGTGTATCCTTCCTGCTTTCTGTAGACAACCCGCGCCGTCTAGCACCTTGGGAGCATTAGTCTGAACTGCACTTTAATGTGTATGCAATGTTTTGAGAAGGAGGTTGAAACAGACTTTTTTTTTTCTTTTTCACACCTTGTAGGAGATGATGGGAGGGAGGTGCCACTGTATTGTCTTTAGAGTTAGTGTAGGTGCCCTAAAGGTATTTTGTCTCTGGTACACTAAAATGTCATCCTCTGAAAGATTTTATTTATAGCGTTGGTGGTGACATTTGTATAGAAAATCGAAACAAAAGTGCCTTTTTTTTGGGAGAATGTTATGAGTCTTTTAATGTTTGTTGTGATCGATAGACAACTGGGAGAGAGGGAGAGAGAGAGAGGGAGAGGGGGAGAGGGAGAGAGAGAGAGAGAGAGATATTAGGGTTTCATCATGTGTAAAAAGTGTCCTTGACCGCCGCTGTCAGACGGAGCGTCTCTGCTCTACACGTCGGTGAAGGAGATGAAGAACCTGGATGTGTTGTACAAATACCTGGTCCACAGACTGTATGGCTTCCCCTTCCACAGCCCCGCCCAGGTGGTGGAGAGAGACGCAGTCTTCATGTAAGCCCGCTGTCCACCGTGTTATGAGAGCCAATGTACCGCTGTACAACTCCACGCTGAAATAATATGAAAACTGGTTGTATCGGTAGGCATGATAATAGTAGTAGTAGGTAGGAGGATATTATTAGTAGGATAGTTTAGAAGTTGGGTTTGAACCCCAACATCCACAGTCTACATATAGGCATCCTTTAGCAAGATGCCTTAATGCACCTGACATGAAAAAAATAGAATTCACTGTATGTCACGTTGAATGACTAAATAGTAAGTTGCACAGAATGAAGAGGGTACTGCATTGACTCGCTGGCTTGGGACCGTGCAGTTGTTGCAGTGCCTACACTGAGGCTAATGATGAGACTGACTTAATAAGGAAATGTACAAGCTAAGCAGGAAAGGGAAGAGACCACCCCTGCAGTCACTACACAGCTGAGCATAACACTTTTCAGAACGAAAAGCAGCAAAAATGCCAACGTCACATAGTTTTAATTCGCCAAACTTTGAGAATGTTTTTATTTGGAAAAATCGTATGTCATGGCAAATTGCTTATTGAACTTTTATTGCATTTCGCTGGTAATGACTACCTAGAATTGTGGTACAAACACATCCCTAGTTGTTGATGTAACCATGTGTGCAGGGTCACGTGTGCAGGGTCATATGAGAGGTGGTCGTTGCCTGTGTGTTTGTTCAGTGTGTAACCCTCCCTCCCCTCTTCTCGCCTCCTCCAGTCCATCCGGGTGGGACAACGAGAAGAAGATCGCCATCCTCCACGAGAACTTCCAGACCATTAAAGCCGAGGACAACTTTGAGGACGTAATAGTCAAACCGCCAGTTAGAAAGGTACGGACCGCCATTGGTTCATTCCCATTGGCGCAAAAAATATGTACTTGGAATTAAGTACTAAGTACATATAGTAGAATTAGAATAAATGCTTTATTAACATGTCATTCTTTGTATATATGTACCTAGTTGTTGCCAACCAGGAGTATGGTAATATTGTGATTAAAACCGATTGTTAATTTAACATTTCTCTCACCAGTTTGTCCATGAGAAGGAGATACAGGCTGAGGACGACCAGGTGTTTCTGGTGAAACTGCAGGTCAGAGAGATTTACTACATCTATATCTAATATAACACTGCATTCAGAGCTACGATATAGTCACATTTGAACTGTGCTTGCTATTTTGTTGACCAAGATGGCGGCACGCAGGACGCAGCAGCTCTTACGGCCCCCCGATGTATCTCCTGATATACCTCATTCAATACATTTTGTGCTGCATTATTATATTCTTGTGTTATGTTGTGTGCTGTGGTTGTATTATATGCCATGTATGTCCCCCCCTTGTTTCGTTTACATATGTGCCTGCATTGCGTTAATGGCAATAAAGTGGACTTTAATTTAATTGTATGCCCTGCAATACTAATTTGTGTTTGTATTCACCCTCTTGTGTTTTGTTTTTCAGTCCTTGCTCGCTAAACAGCCTGCTGCCAGTGCAGGGCGACCAGTGGTGAGTCTTTGTCTTTTAAACCATAACAACACAGTAGTCAGGAACATTTAGTCGTCATCACAGCCAGTCGTGTCAAAAATAATGTTGAGTTTAATCTCATTCTTAGGACACGACGACCAGAGCGCCCAGCGGCTCGCCACGGACAAGTAACCGATCGGCGGCGGCTAACGTGGCTAACACCATGCCACAGTCGGGTAGGAAAACGCCACTGTGTGCAGACACGCAATTCTTGTAGACTCTGTACCGCATATGTACATATGTAAATAAATCAATTCTCCTAGTTTCTCTATTTTCCCCATCTTCCTTTTTATTTGAATTGAAATGTGTAATTTCCCCCCCTATCTCCTCTTTTCCTGTTTATTTAATTGGAATTCAATTATGTGTGTGTGTGTGTGTGTGTGTGTGTGTGTGTGTGCGTGTGCGTGTGTGCGTACGCATGTATGTGTGTGTAACAGGTCAGACGAGTGAGGGGGTGCTGGCCAACTTCTTCAACAGTCTGCTGACGAAGAAGGCTGGCGCAGGGGGGCCGGGAACGCCAGGCAGCGCAAACAACACTCCCGGAACAGTGCGCAAGTCAGGTAGGGAGGAGACACGCACACGCACACACGTACACTAACTCTGGGGGGAATAAAATCTTTCGGAGGAGGACATTTTAGTGTAGAGACAAAATACCACACATGCACACATACACCCCGTTAGCTCTCAATATCGATGGTAAATATGATAAGTCTTTCTTGTAACCTTGGCCAAAGGTGGTGTTCATAGATGTTATGTTTAAATCCATGTGTTCACTGTCTCTAACTCGTGGTTTCAAAATGTATCGCACGTAATTAAACGTTCACATTGGTCAGGAACCTTCCTACATCAACTCACCTTTTGCATAACTAAAACCCAATTGGTCACTCCCCACACTGCATCTTTCCATCATTCCTTATTCTGTCTACGCTACTTTCTTTTGCATTGAGTCCTTTTTTTCTTCTTTTCTTCCCGTCCTGACTGTTTCATTCCACTCACCTTTTCATTTTCTCCACCTGTTTTTTCCCCCCTTCAGAACCCTGAAAACCAGAAGGTCTCTTTTCCTGTAGTGTAATCAATCTCCACTGTTCTAACATCGTTGAAACTCTTTGTTGTCCTACATCATTTCTAACACCCTTCATAATCTGTGTTCACGTGTGTGTTTGCCTGTGTGTTTGTGTGTGTGTGTGTGAGTGTGAGTGCTTGCGTGCGTGTGTGTGCGTGTGTGTGTGCGTGTGTGCGTGCGTGCGTGCGTGT
>JAOPHQ010002399.1:0-12500 GCA_030340625.1 Merluccius polli | reverse complement strand
GGACACATGGAAAGGCACCAAGTAGCTGAGATTTATTTGTACAGATAGGAGCCGCTAGCGTTTCAACTCCTTTGGGGGGTGGTCTAGGATAGGGGGGGGGGGGTTTCAGGATGGGGAGGGTCATAATGTCATAATGTACAGTCATTGTCTCGCTGATTTGGTCCTGTTCTTTCAGAGCCCTGTGTTGGCGTTTGTATAATCAGATCTGTTAATCAGTTCATTAAAAAGGTGTATTTATTCGGATTCAACTCCTGTGTCGTCGTTCTTTTTTTCACAACTGCTTTCACACACACACACACACACACACACACACACACACCTAGAAAAATGGTTTTGTATAAGCCACTAATAAAATATTTCAAGAAAGGATTATTTTTAATCCATTATCAATTATTCTATAATTGTAACACAGCAGCGAAACAAGATATGCTACACCCATGGTATTATTTGGTGCTGTATGAAATTGTTTGTGCTTTACTCATACCAAATGGGATTTGCAGGATTTGGTATAGAAGTCAGCATTACATGAAGGTTATTTCTAAAAAATAATAATTATATATATATTTTTGTATGTTAGTTAAAATGTCCATATTATTTTTTTCTTTTACAAGAGATGGAATTTGATTGATTTTAAGGTCAGTAAATAATGGGAGTCTGATCATCTTAAGGTCGTGTGAAATTGGAGGTCGTGTGAAATGGTTGCTCATAATCTCACATATCCAATTGCATGATTATTCACCGCTTCCAGGTGAAAAGCAAGTGTCTGACCCACAGGGTCAGTTATTGATTGGTTGTCAGCTTTGTAGGACTTAGGCCTGAGTTTGAGGCTTGGTGCAATTGATGAAAGTGGAAAAAGCAAGGAACAGAATCGGATAGACTGAATTAAAAAAAAACATCTAACCAAAATGTTGGAAACTCGTGATAAACCAGGAAGTTGAAAGTCAAAGTCAAGTTTGTGTTGTCCACAACACAAACCCACTAACTAAACGTGCAGCAGTGCATACATTTGACATTATGGTCAGAAGATGATGATTTCTTCTTCTTCTTCTTCTTCTTCTTCTTCTTCTTCTTCTTCTTCTTCTTCTTCTTCTCATAACTCACACACATTCCGTGGACGTGAGTCCACAAACCCTGCCGCACACCTCTCTGAAACCACGGATCTGTAATCCGGCATATAAAGTATTCAGCTCAGAAAAGCAACGAAAGAAAACCTTTAATTTCTGTCATCACGAATTACAAAAAAAACAACAACACACAAAGCAAAACAAACAAAAAAAAACTTTATACCCATAGCGCCCTATATTTCCGAGTGCGGCAGAATATTTTTTCTCGCCATCTTGGTCGTCGCCTCACCGGCGGAGGCATCATTTGTGGCGGAGCGGCAGGCGGGTGTGGTTCGGACTTTTCTACGGGTGGTTCACCTAAAGCAGTCCGTCTCCTCGCGCTCACCTTACCGGGGGGGGAAAAAAACAACCAACCGTCCGGAAAAATCCGTACCGGACCCCAAAAAAAAACACGGAGGAAGCGGCTCGACGCTGGTAACGAACGCCTCATTACTATCATGCTTTTTTTTTGTGGGGGGGGGTCTTAAATCGCACGATACGGCCCCGCTTCGTCCTTTTAAAAAAAATGCATCTTTTAACGAGTGGGGGGTCCGCCGGGGGTTCACGTTTTGACTGGCGAGCATAGCGGGGTCTGTACGCCTGGATCTACTTTCCGTCCGTACGAGCTGGTTAGCTTTAAACCAGATCTCTACATGTAACAGAGAGCCTGGGGATTTTAATGAACAACACGCGGCATACCCGTTGACGCCGTTTTTCTTTTTGTGTTATAAATGTGGTTTGTGCGTGACTGTCTCGGGACAAACCTCCACCCACCCCCCCCCCACAACCCATCCGCGAGTTGACCCTAGCGGTGTTTGTTTATGTTGGCTAGCTGCTAAGATGCTAACTACGCTAACGGACGACTTGGGTCGAGGTTGTAGCTAACGGCCAACCTGTTAGCGAGCTAATGTATAATGTTTATATATTCCCCAGCTGCCACCACCACCCCCACCTCTTTTAACATGTATATAGATTTATACAAACGCAACAAAAACCGTGTGTCGTGATACATTAGCACGTGTAGCGCGTTAGCATTGGAGCCATGGTGGAGAGGGGGGGGAGATAGGGGGAGATAGGGAAGGCGGAGGCAGAGTTTTTCTCACTGGAAATCCAAGCTGCGAGGTCGGAACTTGGCCGCCGCGGCGGGGGGAGGAGAGGGGAGAAATATGCCTTTGATGTCCTGCGCCTCTGAATGGTGAATTGTGTTCACGCTGGCCTGGAAATACCCACCCGCTTTTGCACTGTGGGCTGGAGGTGGAGGCTCGGCATTTCCCCCCCCCCTTCACCCCCTCAACCCTCACCCACCCACACCCCCACCCACAGCCACATTTCTAAAGCAAAAAAAACAAGCACTTTGATTTCTAGGTTACCTCGCACAGGTGGCGTTGAACGCGGCTGCTGGTTTTTTTTTTTTTGGGGGGGGGGGGGTGGATGTTGTGGTGGTTGAATTCCTGAACCCAAGAAAAAGGCTCGATTGTGACCGACTTTTCCCCCCTTTTGCCTTGACACAGGTTTATTTTTGCGGGCTGAGGTCAAGCAAGAACAATGGCTACCCAGTGTAAGTGGAAACTTTTTTTTGCAGCAATCGTACAAGTGGTAATGTAAACTCATTTTGCATGCGTGTAGTTTGGGTATTTGTATACGTCTTAATATGCTACACAAACCGTTTTTATAACGTGTGATTTTTGTATGCATTTGAAATACCCGATTTTTACCATTCGCTTTGCACATATTTTATCGATCTATTTAAATCCTTCCATTTCCTTTTATAACGCGTGTTCCTCCTCATGCAGCTGATTTGATGGAGCTGGACATGGCGATGGGGGACAGCAAGGCTGCGGTGAGCCAGTGGCAGCAGCAGTCCTACCTGGACTCTGGCATCCAGTCTGGGGTCACCACCTCCGCTCCCTCCCTGAGCGGCAAGGGCAACCCAGACGTCGAGGACGACGACCCGGGCCTCTACGACTGGGAGTTCAACCAGCCCTTCACCCCCGAGGCCCCAGGTACTACACGAGTGGGATACACACACATTGGGGATAAAGGACCCAACTAAATGTAAATTAAGCTCAACTTGTGTAACTAGGGCTGGGCGGTATGTCTAAAATCTTTTAATAGTCATTTAATATCTCGATAACGATGTCTATTACAATATAGAATGATTTCTGGTAATTCAAAACATTGTCTATATAAAATAGCCACATAGAAATGTTCATCACTTTAATGTAATGCAGCCTTTAAAACCAGGAAAAGACAACACGTATGCCATATCAGGATATCCAAAATCTAAGATGATATGTCAGCTAAAATCACGATATTGATGTATCGCCCTGCTCTACGTGTAACTCATTTTAGACATGGAGGGCTGTGCCATGACCAGAGCCCAGCGCGTGCGGGCAGCCATGTTCCCAGAGACCCTGGAGGAGGGTGTGCAGATCCCACCCACCCAGCTGGACGCCGCCCACCCCACGGCGGTGCAGCGCCTGGCCGAGCCGTCTCAGATGCTGAAGCACGCCGTTGTCAACCTGATCAACTACCAGGATGATGCGGAGCTGGCCACCCGCGCCATCCCCGAGCTCACCAAGCTGCTCAACGATGAGGACCAGGTACGCCACAAACACAAAGCCTTATTCAGTTGTAGACCAATGAGAAGGCAGTGAAAGAGAATGTATGTATTCGTAGACCAATAAGACGCATAGAATGTCTTTGTAGACCAATGAGAAAGCACACAAACACACCGTCCTTATTCACAGACCAATGAGAAAGCAGACAAATGGAAGATCTTTATATATAGACCAATGTGAAAGCCGAATACATCTCTAAAACAATGACTCTTTGTGTATTTCCCCCCCAGGTGGTGGTGAACAAGGCGGCCGTGATGGTGCACCAGCTTTCCAAGAAGGAGGCATCACGCCACGCCCTGATGCGCTCGCCCCAGATGGTGTCGGCCGTGGTCCGCGCCATGCAGAACACCGGCGACGTGGAGACGGCCCGCTGCTCCGCAGGCACCCTGCACAACCTCTCCCACCACCGCGAGGGGCTCCTCGCCATCTTCAAGTCTGGCGGCATCCCTGCCCTGGTCAAGATGCTCGGGTGAGAGCCCTAGTGTGGGAAAATTAGACCCATGTCTATTGATGTCAATGAGAAAATGCTAAAGTAAAGCTATAGTTTCTTTGGTGTGAACTTAAGCATCCCTTCAGCACCATATTTATGTCAGGCTTGCACATCAGAAAGCATCATGGGATTTTTTTGTTGGCGATACGCCGCCATATTGCGAGGACTCGAGAGTTGTAGTTGTTAGGCAAAACTGTTTTTCGTCCTAAATCAACTGTATTCTACAACACATTTCGACTATAATCCAAAAAAGATTGCACAAAATGTGTATATTGCACATTTAATACACACTGTATAATACAGTATTATACCAGGACAAATTAATGAAAGAGGCTGAAGAACGTTGCGGGAAACAACTTAAAGAACATTTTACCTATGTTAGTGGTACCTGCTGCCTCTAGACCTGATTTATACTTGAATCTTCCTGAATCTTGTGAATAGTGAATGCTTATTCAGCCACAAATTCCTATAGTTACAAACTTTAATATGTTTTAAAATGGCAGCGACAGGAAGCGTGTTGGACATAGAACTTATAGAAACTGTAAGCGTCATTGCTGATTTCAGTCTCGGTGTCCCCCACACTACGCCCTCCTGACTCTACGGGGGGGTGGCGAAATCACGTCTCTTGAGACCCACCAAGGTACACGACAATCAGAGCCAACTTCAGCACTGATTGCCCCTCTCCCCGACTGAGTTGGCGGCCCTAGTCGGTGTATTTGTTGCCTAGTGGGTAGGAGCCCTGAGGCACACTGGTATGTAACCACTGTGATTGTGGTTGAGTGCTGGGACCAGACTTATTGGCTTTTAAGAGAAGGGATGTATGTATGTTTGGTTACAGATTGTATTATGTAGTGGCTTGGTGCTTGCAAAGTCTTTTCATGCCAATGAATGAAAAGTAGTAGTAGTAGTCGTCTTCTATTTTGTTGTGTGAAGTGTTTTTAGGCTGCTTCTGCAGTTTATACATCTGCTGTGAGGTAATTGGCAACTATCAGACAGTGCGTTTTAAAAACTATATTTCATCCCAAAAAAAAAATGGAAGCATCTGTGAATGGGTGCCTGTCACCATTTTCCCCTCTACTTTGGTTGAAGATTCAGTGCAATCACCCGCACAACCTCTTCTTCAACAGCTGCTTATGTGTAATTGAATCACTTTTGGCTTCATTTAACCGTGCCTCCAGCCCACTGTGATCATTATCAGTATAGTTTGCTTACTTGACTCTTCTTCTCTTTTGTTAATGTGTAGCTCACCGGTGGACAGCGTGCTGTTCTACGCCATCACCACCCTCCACAACCTCCTGCTCCACCAGGAGGGAGCCAAGATGGCCGTGCGTCTGGCCGGCGGCCTGCAGAAGATGGTCGCCCTGCTGGCCAACACCAACGTCAAGTTCCTGGCCATCACCACTGACTGCCTGCAGATCCTGGCGTACGGCAACCAGGAGAGCAAGGTACTTGAGAAGATTTTGCATATTAAAATATTTGTGATTCGAAAAGTGGCACATCTGATAACACGGTCCAAAATGAACTTTTAGAATGAAGTCTTTATACCTGCCTGAGTGGAAAACTCTACCGGCCAAGCATTTGTGTTAATATGAAACCCTGGGTGTTTTGCACCCTGCCTGATGTGTTATTTGTGTTGTTTAGCTGATCATCCTGGCCAGCGGTGGCCCCCAGGCCCTGGTGAACATCATGAGGACCTTCACCTATGAGAAGCTGCTGTGGACAACCAGCCGAGTGCTCAAGGTCCTCTCTGTCTGCTCCAGCAACAAGCCAGCCATCGTAGAAGCCGGTATGTACCCACATGGTCGGCATCACCCAATGAAAAATGTCCTGTATAGTCAAGTAATGTAATGTTTGTGATTGTATAGGAGGCATGCAAGCCCTGGGGCTCCACCTGACCGACCCAAGTCAGCGCCTGGTCCAGAACTGCCTGTGGACCCTCAGAAACTTGTCAGATGCTGCCACCAAACAGGTACACACACACACACACACACACACACACACACACACACACACACACACACACACACACACACACACACACACACACACACACACACACACACACACACACACACACACACACACACACACACACACACACAGTCCACACTTTTATATACACATAAATTCACCATTACTATTGAATGTCTTTGCTGTGTGTTGTTGGCCATCTTGTCCTACCATCTGCTCTGCTCTGTAGGAGGGCATGGAGGGTCTCCTTGGGACCCTGGTGCAGCTGCTGGGCAGCGATGACATCAATGTGGTGACCTGTGCTGCGGGGATCCTCTCCAACCTCACCTGCAACAACTACAGCAACAAGCTCATGGTCTGCCAGGTACGTCCCAGGAGAGCGCGCACACAGACACGCACGCACACACTTACTTTAAGAATGTTTTTACCTTTTTACCTGCCAGAGTGGAAAAATCTGCCGACCAAGGAATATATTTAATATGTAACCAAATCTATCCACCAAAGGCTGGTGGCAGGTGTTCATTTTGGACTGTGACTAGTAAGGAAGAAGCGGGAGAGGTGTAATGTATGGCATTGTGCTTGGGCCAAAAAAATATTCAAATATTTAACTCGCTAGTCAAACAGATTAGATCTTATAATATATCCAATATCATAATATTTGGAGAACCGGCTCAGTATTTTCATCCATGCGTCATCTGCCAGGTGGGTGGCATTGAGGCTCTGGTGCGCACAGTCCTGCGAGCCGGGGACCGGGAAGACATCACAGAGCCGGCCGTCTGTGCTCTGCGTCACCTGACCTCCCGTCACCAGGACGCCGAGATGGCCCAGAATGCAGTGCGCCTCCACTACGGCCTGCCGGTGGTGGTCAAGCTGCTGCACCCTCCCTCCCACTGGCCACTCATCAAGGTACACACAACTCAATGCAAATTCAACACTTTTTGAAACTCTTGCCTGGCAAGCCTCCTCTACCCTACCCGACATCCTAGCTTACTTTTACCATTTGGCAGACTTTTATCCAAAGCAACTTGTAGATAATTAAGATGCATATCATTAAGGAACTGGTAGTGGTTGGGCATCTTGCTCTATGATGCCTACCAGTAGGCTGTGGACATGGGGGCCCGAACTCTTTCTGCACACCCTAGCTGCCAGACTAGGGTGTACTGTGCAGTAGTCCCATAATTCAGCTCCTCATTCCTGTAAACCCTGATTTAATTCTAATAATCGAAAAAATAAACAATCACAAATGTCTTCTCCTCCACCCCCAGGCTACAGTTGGCCTGATCCGTAACCTGGCCCTGTGCCCGGCCAATCACAGCGCTCTGCGTGAGCAGGGTGCCATCCCCCGCCTGGTCCAGCTGCTGGTGCGGGCCCACCAGGACACCCAGCGACGCACCAGCATGGGAGGAAACCAGCAGCAGTTTGTGGTACGATGACAGATCCCCACATTAGCATGTTGGGCAAGGCAGTACTGCCCTGCTTCAGTTGATGTTGTTCCTCTAACGCCCGCCCTCTTTTGTCCCGACACCTGCCGTACAGGAGGGTGTGCGCATGGAGGAGATTGTGGAAGGCTGCACAGGGGCACTTCACATCCTGGCCAGGGACGTGCACAACAGAATCGTCGTCAGAGGACTCAACACCATTCCACTCTTTGTCCAGGTAAAACAAGAACACTCGCCCACTATCACTAACGCACTTTCATACACTACACTGTTAGTTTTCAGGCTCTGAAGTTGTTGTGGATTTTCTTGGTGTTTTGGGCTTGCATCCGATTTGAAAACCTAATTTTTCTCCCTTATGTTGTCTACAATGTAAAGCTGGCATATTAATTGATTGACATGAATCTAGAATACAAAATTGGATTCGCTAGTGATGCAGTGATCGATTCGGCCACTGATCATTATCGGCCGATATACGCCCTAAACAAGTAATAGGCCGATCAACTTGAAATTTTCCTATTACAGGAGCTCATCACTTGACTCTTCCACTAGTTTCCATAATATAACAATAGGTTTGCGTTTTTAAAGAAATTTGTGGAATAACTGAACAATTCTAGCCTATATTTAACTGTAAAAGAAATAGAAAACGATGATCGGTATCGGAACGGTTGATCATCCATTTAAAATATCGGTGATCAGCTTAAAAAAAACCTGCTTGGCACATTCCTAATATTTGCGCTCCATCATATGGTCCAAGTGCTCTGTATCAATGCTCAAACAAAACATCTGCTCAATATCTATTGGTGCAATGATATGGCCATGGGTTCTGCGTGTCCCTCAACTGCACCACTGCCTCTCCCCCCCCCCCTCTGGCTCTACCAGCTGCTGTATTCCCCGGTGGAGAACATCCAGCGTGTGGCAGCTGGCGTGCTGTGTGAGCTGGCCCAGGACAAGGAGGCGGCAGAGGCCATCGAGGCCGAGGGAGCCACCGCTCCCCTCACAGAGCTGCTGCACTCTCGCAATGAGGGCGTCGGTGAGTACACCCCCAACACCGTCTACACGCAATAGGGACAGTGGACAGCGAGCTGGTCGTTGCGGCGAAATAAACTCGCAGTTGAATTACAGCAGAATGCCGTAATTGACCAATCAGATTTGAGTATTCAACAAAGCCGTGTCATGCATAAATATATCATTGTCATTATATTGGTCGATGAGGTTTAAGCATCTTTGACATAGGCGTGCGTAAATCTCTATATGCTGTTTTATATGATGATGATGGGTTCGTCTCCTCTGTAGCCACCTACGCTGCAGCTGTCCTGTTCCGCATGTCCGAGGACAAGCCCCAGGACTACAAGAAACGCCTGTCGGTGGAGCTGACCAGCTCCCTGTTCAGAACCGAGCCCATGGCCTGGAACGAGGTGAATATATATACACACACACACGCCCCACTCGCTGACTCTCAGCCAAACGTGTGTATTAAGTACAAAGGGCGGCTTTTAAGCTTGTCTCTGTTTTCTTCCTCAGACTGGAGACCTGGGTCTGGATATGGGCTCTCAGGCAGATCCCCTGGCCTACCGTCAGGACGGTGTGTATTTGTTCATGCGTTTCTTGTGGTAGATCGATGAAGTGTGGAGGGAATCTTGTGTTGATGAAAGAAATGTAATGGTAAACTATAATGTTTACATTTTGTCATTTTAGCAGACCATTTGATCAAACGCAACTTCTAAGTGAGGCTGTGAGCACAATGGAAGCATACAAAATTGGAGTCGGTACAAAAACCTTATACAACTGTTAACCTAGGGGCCTTAGTCTCCACTACTGTAGGTCGTCAATGGTCTCTCAGTACTGTATCTGTTGTAACTCGGTGCTCCTCTCTTGTCTCCCGTCAGACGGTGCCTACCGGGCGTACCCGGCCGCCTACGGCCAGGACTCCCTGCTGGACCCCATGATGGAGGGAGCCGACTATCACACTGACGCCCTGCCGGACCTGGGCCACCACACCGACCCGCTGCCCGACCTGGGCCACACCCAGGACCTGATGGACAGCAGCCAGCTGGCCTGGTTCGACACCGACCTGTAGGATAGGTGAGGAAGACCAAACGTACTCGCGGCACACCAACTGTGATCCCATTTAAATCCGCTTCCACACATTGTTTTAACCCAACGTGTACATGTAATGTCAACGTCCCAGTGAACGCATTGCCCCACACAAAGTGATGAATTTGTTTGCCTGTGGCTACGAGTCATTAGGCAACGAGTCATTAGGCAGCCTTTTAGTATAAACGCATGAGCTTTTCCAAGACATTTAAGGCCTTTTTAAAAGAAAACCCGTTATCAATTTGCTTATTATTCAGCAATCTCCTGGAACACCAAGTGGCACAAGGTTGGGTGGAAACGCTGCCTCAACTATTATGGCTCCTCAGCCGTTGCAGAAGCGGTGAACAACAAAATACCTTTACTTAATATCGTGTCCTATGTTTCTCCTTTTTTGTTTTGTATTTGTTTTTTTTACAGCTGTATTGGAGTAGAACCTGCGTTTTTCTGATTGGCCTGTAGAGTGGAGGGTAGCGGAAGAGAGGAGGTGGGATCTTGGGAAGTGCCTGACTCGGGACGACACGGGGATGGAGATGGTTGCCACAGGAATGTCGGGGGGGAAAGTCTAAAATGTGGGAAAAGGGAGGGATGAAAGCAAAGGCGTTGGTGAGAGACGTGGGAACATGCACACATGCACGCACACACACACAAACACACACACACACACGCACACACACAGCGGGACACCTATGGAGCAGGTTGCCAAAATGAGGAGAGCACACGCGGTGGATCTTAAAGATGGAATCACTTATGTTTTAGCCTTGCCTGTATTCTCGGTTGTTTTGTTCCATTCTTCTCTTTTTCTATTTTTTCTATTTCTTTTGTATTACTCATTCTCTTTTATGGTACTGACCCAGCTTGCCTTGGCACTCGCCATCTTCATTTTCTCTTGATTGCCAATCATTTGTAATCTCTTTCTTTTTTTTTTATCGTACGTTATATGTAGTGTTAAGTTATAGTGATATTATACAATGTTCCTTTGGTTGAGACCGATATGTGTAGAACACTAATAATCAATTGAATCGTATTCTGACTTTAAAGTGTAACATTGTGTAGTTTTTTTTTTATAATCTCAACAATGGAGAATTATGCATTCTTAATATATGCTTGTTAAAGCATACCGTGAGTGTCACTGCGGTTGTAAAGGGGTTTCCTGGGGAGAAAATGGAGGGCGGGCTCGGGGATAAACCTAGAGACAAGTGTTTTATATACAGTATCACTGGTAGGTCAATAACTATTTTGTATGCTATCATTGGATGTCAAATAGAGAATACCTTTTATTGCCGTCATTGGTGGGCCAAGAAAACCAAGTTTTACGTGCCGTCCATTGAGGCAAGGTTGACGAACCAGTTGTAGTCCTTCAGTGCTTATTTTGGAGACGAGGTTATGACACACCTGAACAATAAAGTGGCATTTTATTTCATCTTGTTTCTTGTCTTCATTTATTTTGTTTTGCTCAGTAAAATGCATCCTTGAAGTTCAAGGGAGTTTGGGAAAGTTTACATTGTGAGTCATAGGAAAACACAATTCTGTTCGTTTCTGTATTGTATTCTAAAAAATTATATTAAATTGGAGAGGACATGTTGGTGCTGCGGCCTCAAATGCAATGAAGAGAAAACTGCTTTCTTAAAAAGCACCTAGTGGTACTTCAAACCACTTCAAACCACTTCAAACACTTTCCCTAATGGTACCCAGGGTTGTTTTTTTCAGCTCTAACTGAATGCAGATGACAACTTAGCCTCTGAATGAGTTCACCTCAGCACATCGTTAAAAAAGAGCTCCTTGCCTCGGATGGTCCTGTATGTGCTTAATGGCAAATCACACATGATCTCTGTAATCCCCATCAATAGGCTTTGTTAACTACCGTATGCTCTTGGCCCTCACTGGGCCCATTGTAATGCCTTGTGCTAGTTGATTACGCTCCTCAGCCTTTACATTATGTGATCATCGGGAGGTAATGGTGGTCACTTGTTTCCAGAGGCATCTAGCTGGCATTGAACTTTCTGAAGGATTAATATTACTTTATTTGTATAACATTTAGTGTATTCATTTAAATGTGTTTCCCCCCCCCCTCCTTTTACATAGAAACAAAACCAGTCCATGTATTGATTTTATTAGTTTTTATTAAAAAAATAATAATAAATAATTGAGGTCAGTGAGTTTCACAAATGGACATGTTGGATGATTATGAACCAATGGGTTACTGGTATATCCTCAAGGATCTCATTAGGCCTACTTGAGTTTTGAGAATGACTAACGCATGTTTCACATAATTCAGTAACAGCTTGTCCCTTCAGTCCACCATGTTCCAATTGAAACCCGTTGCAATGAAGGAGGTGACAAACACTGGAGTGAGATACAAAGGACACGTTTTTATTGATATACATGACTCGTTCAAATGCAGATCCCTTTGCCAAATTCCAACACTTATCACATATAGCCTGTGTGTGACATTGAAAGTCTGCATGCAAATTGGGCACATTTGTTGTGTCTAACAGGACTATAACGTTGGAATGTGTGGAATCGTTGTTCCCTTACAATAGGAAACTACATCAATGCACATTTTTAAGAGTGAGGGTTGGAGATTCTCTGATTGTAAATATCAGTAACACTTTTACTTTGAAATAATTAAATTATCCCAAGTCAACTGATGCATTTTGTGTTTGTTTTGTTTTTACAGCAGTATGAATTGCCCCAAAAGGAACATTCTGATATAATTATAGGCCATAATAAATATATATTGCTATTATTATTTGTTGGGTTAATACACTAAAACTTTTGCTTT
>JAOPHQ010002398.1:42500-47246 GCA_030340625.1 Merluccius polli | reverse complement strand
ACCACCGTATTGGATCAGGAAGGAAACTAAAGCACAGCGGTGAGGGCTGAACTGCGGGCTGAACCCGTCGAGCCTCCATGTTGTAAGTGTAAAAACATCGGGAGCTCGCCGTTGTCATGGCGATCCAGTTGGCGCTCAGCGAGAGCTAGCTGACCGCATCACACAGTTAAATCTTAAATCTCCATAAATATCTCAAACTTCATCAAATGCACAGCTGTGTGTACATCAGTTTTTTTTGGGAGAAAAGAAAAGAAAGACCTCTACTACAAATTAAAAGCCCCAAACGTTACCTTGACCATAACACTCCATGTGTCCGTCCAACCCAGTGTGTGTGTGTAAGAGCTATCTGGCGCTGGGTTTGTTCTGCCGCTGCGGGGGGCTTTTATTTTGGTGCTCCGACAGCCACTGGCGGCAGATGTTGTGCATGACCGAGTCCGAGGCGCCCTCGGCGGCCTGCAGGACCTCCTGGACCAGCGGTCCGGCCCGGCCCAGGTCCAGCTTCACCGCCAGCAGGTAGGCGGGCCGCAGCTTCCCACACAGCAGGAAGGCCTTGATCTGAAGACGCAGGAGGAAAGACATTTAAAGCGTCAGTTTTAAACGTGTTAATATATCTCATATGATCTTCAACATAGTAATCGATGCCGTGTTGCCACTATTACTGAAATAAGATCATCATTTTATACACATTGATTCCTAGAGCTACTCTGCACTCTGTCCCGTCGTTTCTTTAGAAAGTGGGTCGTCCTGCAGCACTTGGAGGTTTCTTGTGGCTTCAGATGGTCTCTGATGCTCTGGTGGTTCCCAGGCTCTCATGTAATCTGCTGAATAACTCATTATGAACCGGTTCTGGTCCTCAGCCCCCGAGCCGTTCTAAAATCACTGTAAATCCTGGCCTCTCGTCTCGGCTCACTGCTGAAACCTAAACTAGAACCATCCATGCACTTCTGCTCTGCCAAGGAAGCCCAAATCTATTCTCCACAGTCCAACCGGAACCAGACCGGAAACCAGACCGGATCCAGACCTCATCAGAGACAATAAAGGGTTCCTCTGTAGCAGATGGAGAGGACTGTGGACTGAGATGCCCTGAAGTGGCGGCTCTGGTAAATACGCGACATAATGATGACAAAGTCTTCCATCCAATAGGACAGAACGTAATAATAAAATATACTTTACTATTTTTAGTGTTGTGTCAACACTATATATCGATATTATATTGATATCGTGATTTGGCATAATTGTTGCCTTTACGGGTTTTAAAGGCTGCATTGCAGTTAAGTGATGAAAAAAAAAGAGAGAATTTGCACTTTTCATTCGTTAAGCATTTAATTCACACAGGAGTAAACAAAGATTTTTGCTTTACCGTGTGGTTATTTCATATAGACTATTTATTTATTGAATTACCAGAAACATGCTATGTCGTGATATATATCATTATCGAGATGTTAAATGACTCTGTATCGGGATAGGAGGTCCTACCTGTTCTAAGCCTACTCATGTTAAATGACCAAGCTGTGTTGTTCACCCTCATTTGAACATTGAATAGCTACTGAATACGTTCATTATTAAAACCATTACCCCCCCACTCGCCACGATGTATAGTCCTGGGGAGAACCCAGAACACGTTCATAAATATTACCATCACTATTATTACCACCAGTTAGTTTAAAGTTTTCCCACACTGCTGATTTATTGGGCATCTTGACAGCAGCAACTGGACGCAAGGAGTCAAAGTGCAGCCGAAGTCCTTAGCCGAGGTACTTAGCCGAGACTAACAAAGCATCATTTGGTTATTTTAATATTTTGGGCTCTAGTTGCAACAAAACAGGTTTTCATCATCATTCTTCTTCGTAGAACCAAAACTATGAGTTGTAACCTAGATAAAAAGCTATAGGCCTTCTGTGTCGTAACCGGATAAGGGCTGAGACATAATCAGATTTCAGCAGTTTCAACGTAACCTGTAATATAATCTGTAACATAATCTGAATAAAGGTTATCTCACCTTGTTCTCTGTGCTTTTGCTTTCCAAGATGAGACCTTCCAGCTCCTTGGCCTGGAAACAGAAGAGACCAGTTTGCTTTCAGACACAAGGTTAAAGGTTTACCGTTACACCATGGCCCGGGTCAATACTCAATTCTGATTGGCTGGAGAGGTGTGAAAGACAGAATTACCCCAAAACATGAATCAACACCCTTATATTTTATTGATTGGTAAGTGGCCATGGGATAAGCGGGACACCAGGTGAGGCTGTAGACCAGCTACCAACCACACACACACACACTTCACAAACATCAACACCACACACACTCCACAGTGCACCACCACTCACGTCGGCGGGGGTCTTCTCCGCCGCGGACACGCAGCCGAGGACGATGGCGTCGCTGTCGCTCTTGGTGGCGGTCCCCGACTCGCCCACGCACTTGAGCAGCTGGCGCACCGCCGCGTACTGCCGCTGGCGCACCAGCCTCTGGCCGGCGCGCACGTAAACCGCCTGGGCGTCCATCTGGAAGTCCTGGAGACAAGAGACGGAGACGGAGACGGAAAGAAAGGAAGCATTCAACGTTTGGACCAGTTGCCATTTTTAGCTGCTTATTCATCGTCACCAGAATCAGAGCCCAGTGGGACCGCCGGATCCCAGAGAAGATTACTCACAGCAAATCTTGGAAATATGACGGTACTGCTCTTTCAATTATCTATTTGTACATATTTAGGTCAAGTCTTGCACTGCACACAGTCCCCAGACCTGCTCAATACAATGTTATAGAAATGAACTGAACCCCAAAGATGAGGAAAGTTTGATTAATTGATGGTGAATTTACTGTATAATTGGTTTGTTAATTGATTTATTGATATCGACTGATATTGGTACCTGAATGATTCTGTAGACGATGCCGAAGCCCTCTTCGATGTTCTTACCGCCGAGCATCACCTGGAAAACACTTTGGTAGTAAGGATCCATAGCTCCTCCACAACTACAGAAACCATTTCCATACCGCAGCTCTCCATCCACACGCATTCATTTCACGCACCACTGATAAAAGCCTTCATTGGAAATACATTAAAAAACAAACAATACTTTTACTTCAGTGTCACTTGGAAGTGACTTTGGATAAAAGCGTCTACTAAATGACTAAATGTAAATGTTTATACCATCAAACCTTATAGTTGGATGGCTTTCAAATGCACATCCCACAGGGGTAACCCATCACAGCAGACCAAGGACCTCACCTTGCACGCCACCTCCGCCTTCATGTGGCTGCCGCCGAACAGTGTGGGCGGGGCGCTGGCAGAGCCTGTTGCCATGGAGACGGGGGTGTGGGCGGCCTTGGCGGCGGCTGAGTCGCAGCGGTGGAGGAAGCGGGTCACCTCCAGCTGCAGCTCGATGGTGTTCATGTGTCTGGAGGACACAAACACAAACCAACTCAAATGGCGGGAGGAGTCTCCGTATGTCTGTCTGCCTGTCTGTCCGTCTGTCTGTCCTGCAAGTTTCCCGGCAACCGTTCGTCAGACCGACGCCACACTCGGAAAGCTGCGAGCGGCAGCGATACCGGAGGCCAAGGACGCCTTGACTGGGCGCTGCACTAGTAATAATGATGATATGATAATCATGATGATGACAACACTTAGACAAGTGTTGGGTGTATCAGCAGTGGTCCTGGACAGCATGACATTAACAATGCCAGGGTTCATGTATTCATAATGTCCATGAGGATCATCCGTCTATGATGTTTACATCGACTTTTCATTGCTTATAATGTGTAAATCGCTATATTTGTGGAATGGTGTAATGATTGTATATTTCGTCTTATGACCTGTACTTCTGCTATGTCTGGGGTTTAACACGTACATCTTTTCTTATGTTAGGAATAATACATCAACAATAATAATCCTCCTATCAATAAAATATGTCATCCGTAGCGAATGCGTCAGTACAACATGAGCTTGTGAGCCTCATGGACGGATAGTGATATACTGTTTCACAGAAATATGTAATCTGTACTTTCTGACCTCTGAGTTTGACGACGCTGAACCAACACAGCCCAATCCTAAACACGATAATTTCCCTGTCAGCTCTTGGAATTGTTGTACGCATGAGGCGATTGACGTACAATTGTTATGCGATTATCATGCAAAAAAGTGACAGGAAAAGGGAATTTTCATACAAAAAAGGCAATTGTCATACAATTGGTATGCGATTGTCGCACACAAAAATAAGATTGATTGAAAATGGCCACGCAACCCTTCGTCGAGAGTATTCACCTAGCGTGTCGTCATGGTTACCATCTACGCTCCAACAAATACATGACAGCAACCCCATGACATTGGTGCAACGACGCGAGCGCTGCGAGTCGCATAGAAACAACCCACAGGAAAGGAGGACGCGTTCTGAGTTTCTAACCTGGACACGTCGCTGGAGGACATGGTCTTCCTGAAGGAGGAGACGGGGGACCGCCTCCTCGCTGCGGCGCCCCTACCCTGCTGCTCCTGCAGGTAGGTCTTCAGGTGCTCCTTGGCCCGGACCAACCAGCGCTGAGCGAGGTCAGGGGTCAAAGTTCAAGGGTCAAAGTTATAGGATTGTACACCAACGGTTGCATACTGTATGCACGAATGGGCCACACCTATTATGTTTTATTTGTATTATGTAGTCAAGCCTCGTCTTGCCTGCCAAGAATTTCACTGTCTAGAATGACGCTGTGGTCTGCTGTGCATTGCTCCTCATGGCTATAATTAGGCACCGCTATTTGGCAC
>JAOPHQ010002398.1:5000-40000 GCA_030340625.1 Merluccius polli | reverse complement strand
GTTTAGTACTGCAGCTGACAGCGTGTTGGGTCTTGCTCACCTTGCAGCCATCTTGGCTCGTCTGAACACGCGCTGGCTCTAACCCAGCTAGTGTTCAACACAAGACCAACCAAGATGGTTGCTCAGCAACAGAGCGGTGCAGATGGCAGTTGGCTGTGTGTGTGCGTGTGTGCGTGCGTGTGCGTGTAATGTGTGGTTACTGGATTGCCTGTCAGTGTGTGTTGGACGCCACAGGCTTAGCGTGTTCCTCTGTCAGAGACACGCCTGATGGAAGGTCAGATATGAAGACTGGAGCGTCTCTCATTCACGCCCAGGGACAGTTTCATAAGTGGCCTAGTTCCTCTTCCACTCCCACCGCCGGAGGCAGTGTTATCCTGATTAAATCAATATGATGTATATATATAATAAAAACACTTTTTATAGCTCTTTTCTGAGCCTTGTGGCCTTTCAAAGAGTCTGTATTATGTGTGTGCTGTTACAATGAACAATGGAGGCGTTTTGCCATCAGCTATTTCTTGTCGCACATCCTAATTATTTAGTTCAAGTTCAAGTTGTTTGGTTCGTTACTGATAATAGGCTGCACTCGAGTTTTCTGCACTCAAGTTTTAGGAAAATTCTCTGATTAAATAACAGCTTGAAATTATGGGTGTCCGCAAAACTCCTTCATATGAAATGAAATTATTAATAACAAAGCAACTGTAGTTTTCAGCAGCACACACAATGCAGCAACGCACAAAGCTACAGCCTCACCTTGCTCTGCCATCTCAACTCTATAATGCTATAATCTATATACGCTATAATATAACAGCCTAATAGGCATATATTTTACTAGAAAAATGGTGATGTCACTAGAGGGTAGTGACATCACCATTTTAAAATGAATGGCTAATCCCACTCACACCTGGGCGTAACACAGGTACTGTTACCACTTCAACCTGAGCCCAGGGAGCTCCTCCTCCTCCTCCTCCTCCTCCTCCTCCTCCTCCTCCTCCTCCTCCTCCTCCTCCTACCGTGGCTGTGCTGGGTCTCAGCGTGGTCTCCAGCTGCTGGACGATCTCCTGCAGCAGCAGCGGTCCCAGGCTCAGCTGGTTGCGGTCCAGCGGGACCTTCAGCACCCGGGAGAAGCGCTCGCGGGCGGCCGACAGGTGGCCCGCCTTGAGGGACGCCATGCCCCAGGCGTGCCACACGCCGCTGGGGTCCAGGCCACTCTTAGTGGACACCTATGAGGGGGGGGGGGGGGGGGGGGGGGGAAGGACATGGGTTCAGACAGGAGCACCTGTGGTCCTGTGCCATACACACGTGCGGTGACTTGGTTTGACTCGGCGTGTCAGCCCAGCATGGATGGGATTTGCATCTCCATGACAACAGGGCTACCCGCTTGAAGGTGTGTATTTAACGGATGTGCCCTCTTTAGCGCTGTTTACTATTGCACAGTGCAACGGTTGTTGGTAGTCATTACAACCGTTCATCCGGTCCGCTTCACACTGGGTCGGTGTATTTTAGTGTCCAGTGTGAAGTTGTTTAGACGACCGGTTCTCCAGAAAGCAGCAAGCAGCAGCGACACCGAGCAGTGGACCCGTTCCGAACCGGCGCCCTGCACTAGTAATCATCGACCAGACATCATCATCTTGGTCCTTACGGCCCATGTAGCCGGGTCTGGGTCAGAGCTCACCTCCACGGCCAGCTGGTAGTACTCCGTCTCCAGTAGCTGGTTCCGGAGGCGGGTCACCGCCGGCGTCTCCAGGATGTCGTCCAGGGAGGGGATGGGCCGGTAGTTAGCACTCACCAGGATCTTCAACACATCCACCTTACTGATGAAACTGAGGGAGGGAGGGAGGGAGGGAGGGAGGGAGGGAGGGAGGGAGGGAGGGAGGGAGGGAGGGAAGAAAGGAGGGCAAATACATAGAAAGGATCATACATGTTTAAAGAGGACTGTTTCAATTATTTATATTATGAATATATATATATATATATATATATATATATATATATATATATATATATATATATATATATATATATATATATATAGTATATAAATAATATAAAGAAGTATATTTAAAAAACATCTAAAATAAAATGTTAAAATATTTTAAAAAATATATAATTAGAAAATACAATAAGAACTAATAAAAGGAGCAAATTAGACCTGATTTGAGCTAATTTTTTTTTTGGGGGGGGGGGGGGTCTGACATTCATCACACTAATCATAAATATACGCTGATTTCCCAGCATGCACTCACCTGTCACACAGCGGCAGGTCATGGCTGCGTCCGTCCTTCACGAACATGAGTTTGGCGCTGAAGAGCAGCCGCTTCATGACGTCGGTCAGCAGGCCGGCGTCCACCTCGGCGTGGTTCAGCTTGCGGGACAGGCTGCGGCAGTGGCCAATCAGCTGCTGGCCGCAATCCGATTGGTCGCTGTGCAGGGACAAGATGGCCACGCAGAGATGCACGCTGGGAGCCTGGGAGCGTCGGAGAGAAGAAGACAACCAAAAGACGCTGGTCTGTTTATGTCCTCAGTTCATGTGGTTTATAGACTTGACATTTAGTTAAATGTCACTGAATGGTACAAAAATAATTATCCTTGTAATTGTATTTCATTATTTTAATACACACTTTAATTATATTATTATATACATTTCAGTTTAGGTTTTTTTTTTTTACATTAAGCTCTCTTTCCATTCTGATTTTAATGACTTATTTGTTTTGCTTGTATATTGTTAATGTACTGATCCTGCGGACCTGTTCATAGTAGAACTCGCTCCTCAGCAGCTGGTTCTCCGAAGGCTTGGAGCTGAGGCGGACCTGGCGGTGGACCACCTCCGGCAGGTGGAGGACCGCGTCCTCACCCTCCGCCTCACCTGGGAAGCCCACTGCTGGGTGGGAAGCAAGCAGGACTTTATTTCTATCATACCTTTGAAACCACAGAAGTTGCAGCCACAAAAACTACGTGGATAGTATAAAGATACAACATTAGGCCTAAACACAATTAAAACAAGCACATGAATACATGCAGGTTAAAAAACTAAAATAAAATAATTAAGACTAGCAACTAAATCAGTGTTCTTGTTTTTAATTATTTTTTAATTGTTTTTAAATGTTTTTTAAATGTATAATTAGCTTATCCTTCTCAGTTTCCGTTTTTCCTGTATTGATTTTTATTATTATTTTATTTATTTTATACTGTTTATATTTATGTTTTTTTATCTTTGTTCTTATCGCTTGGATTGTATCAGGGCATTGCTGCAAAAGAGCTTGATGCTCAGTCAATTTTACCCTGAATAAACAATGGAAGAAGAACTGACCAAATTAATAAATAATATTTAGGAACGGCAGTTGACAAATAAAATTGAAAAAGGTTGAAAAATAATACACCTCCCATTGTATTTCATGATGAGTGTTTTTGACAGAACACACAATGAAATGCAATGCAATTTGTGTTTTGCTTTTAATTATGGCGTGATAAATGCGCATCAGTATGGAAAAGCAAACACAGATATGTAAACAGATATGTATTGCATTTCATTATGTGTGGCTACAGTGATTGGATTTCAATTAGTCGCTGAAAATCTTCCATTCACTTATGGGTCGCAACCCACAGTTTGAAAACCACTGTGCCCGTCAATAGAAGCCATACAGACACGCATACAAATAATATACAGATGGAAAATACCAACAGTTTATAACATAAAATAAATAACATAAATCACAGGGCTCTAGTTACCTTCGGCTTGTTCCAGTTCATCATCAGAGCTAAAAAAAACCACACAAAAAGTAAGAATAAATATCTCATCATGCCAACCAAGATTGAATAGTAGCCAAACAGCGCCATCTCTGGCCAAGTGCTGCCTCACAGCCGACCGTTCTGATTGGCTGAAACAGTGCCAGGTGAATTCCTACTGTAGTTTACATGGAAACTACAGTAGAGCGTCTACAGCTGTCCTCCAGGTTTAAGACGTAGGGTTGGGTTACCGCACTGTACGTCAACAAATAACATCACTGACATACTTGCCAATACGCACGCGCACACACACACACACACACACACACACAAACATGCACATGCCCACGCCCCACACGCACCCTTTTCCACGATAACTCGTCCAACCTCTTCCTGTTATGTAATTTGATGTTACATAAATGTTTTGCGATATTGTTTACAGGAAAATATTAATCCCAAACACACACACACACACACACACACACACACACACACACACACACACAGGTTTATATATATATATATACACTAAATAACTAGAATATACATATAAATTATATAAATATATATATATATATATATATATATATATATATATATATATATATATATATATAACAGATATATATATAAATATAATCTATAAGTCATACAATACTATACATGTAAATTGCATAATCATACATCGTGTCCTTTTTTTTTTTTTTTTTACTATTTCACAGCACATGACCCTTGTCATGTTGTCAACAAGGATTAGTTTGAAGGTGGTTCTCACTCGCAGTAGAAGAAGGCGTAACACTGGTCGCAGACCCGCGCGCCCTCCTCCCCGCACCCCTCCACCGCCATCTTGTGGTCTGAGCACGCCTGGCACACCAGCCGGCCGCAGCGGCGACAGTGGTGGCGCCGGTTGAACTAAACGGGAGGAAAACCGCAAATTAAAGGTTTTCGATTTGTTTTTTTGTTCCTCTTTAACGTTTTGTTCTTCACTTTACTGTAATTTGATGAAGTAGCTTTGAAGATATCACAGTCCTTCTCCTCACCATGGTGAAGCGTTCCCTCTGGCAGACCATGCAGACGTCCTGCTGGGTGTCCGGGACCCAGTCCTTGCGGGCCGGCGGGTTCTGCGGGGGCTGGAACTGCCCGTCCGAACGCCGGCTCCGGCCCACAGACACGCGGTCCTTATCGCGCTCCGAGCTGCTGATGGAGGAAGTGTGCGTCGGGGTACTTCCTGTGGAGAGGTGGAAGGAGACGCAGCAGAAGACTGGGGGCGGTTAATATTCACCCAGAGGGGTTTATAGGGACTTGAGATACGCGTCATTATCAAGCAGTGTCTTGCTCAAGGACAGGTAGGGCTGCAGACATTTGGGAATCGAACCTTCTGGCTGGAAAAGCTTAGGTGTCCCCCCTACCTGGGTATAGGGGGACCTGGGTATAGGGGGACCTGGTCTTACCGGTGGAGTCGGCTGGTGAGTCTCCTCTGCAGGGGAAGGAGGAGTGCGAGTCCTGAGCGGGACACTGCAGCAGACCATCCTGCAGGCTCAGCACTGAGTCTAGGAGATGAACACATTATATAATGAACATATCGTAACATCTTATTATTATAACCACCCAGAACAAACACTACTTAACATGACGTGAACATATCATAAACCAACTATTTAAATGATAAATATTTGAAACTAAAAGGTATTAAACATCTTAAAAACATCACACTGTAACATAAGAGGTACTTTAGGATACTTATTAATGGTATACCATTCAATTATTTCAATTTCTGTTATTGTCTCACTGTCTGTACTGCGAGGTGAGTCACACACACCCAGTCTGTTGCGACTCCTGTGTGTGTGTGTGTGTGTGTGTGTGTGTGTGTGTGTGTGTGTGTGTGTGTCTGAGATGCGTAGATTGAGTAATTGTCCTGTGTGACCAGCTACAATCCCAGGTGGTTACAGATCAGCCTTTTTTCCGCTCATCAACGTCGAGGCTATAAATTCAAACATTGACAATACATTTTGTTGTTTGGTTCATTAATCCAATTATAAGCTCAACAAGTTCTCCGATCAAATTATGGATGTCCACAAATCTCCTTCATATGAAACGAAAATCATAAAGCAATTGTAGTTTTCAGCAGCACACAAAGATGCGGCCTCAATTTGCTCTGCCATCGCAACTCATAATATAAAAGCCTAATAAGCATATACTGTATATAACAGCGGGTTGGGACGCGGATGCCGGTGTCATTTGATTTCAAGTGGCGGTTGGATGAGCGGTCGGGTGCAGCAACAGCAACATGTGGACCGCCGGTGTGTATGCGCGTGTCTGCAGGGGGTCTGACCGGAGCGCGTCCTCTCGCGGGGCGCGTAGGGGAAGTCCAGGGCCTTGCAGGCGTAGCTGGACAGCAGCGTGTCCACGTCCTGCAGGCTGACGCCGGCGTCCGGACCCGGCAGGAGGGCGCGCAGCGTGGCCACGGCGGCGCCGGCCCACTCCACCTTCAGGTTCATCAGCAGCTGCTCCAGGATCAGCAGCGGGTCCGACAGCAGGGGGAAGTAGTCCTGTCTGGCGGCGGCCGGCAGCGCCAGCAGCACCTGCACACACGCACACGCACACGCACACACACACACACACACACACACACACACACACACACATACACATACAGTCACGTTTCCAGCCAAACGGATCGCAAATTTTCGGTTTTAATTTCGGTTATAAAAAAGCATTAAAAAACAAAGAATTGTACTTTCTTAAACTTGTATCATTGAGACGTAACAATAAAGGAATCTGTAATCTGGTATCTTGAATGACTTGAAAGCTTGGAGACGGAGAGCACACTGGACAACGGAAGTGGAGAGTTTGGAAAGTGTCAAAACTTTATTGCGATAATTCATGATTTCGCTGCGATTCGACTGCGATTCAGGTTTTTTTACGTGTCAATTGAAAATGTGCATAAAAACAGGCGGCGGGGAAACGCACCTACAAACACGCACACGCAAAATAAATGTAGAAAAACAAAAATCAATTGACAAAAAAACGCTCTACCCATCTAGAGTTGCAACTAACGAAAGTGCACACAGCACAACCGAGATTCAGAAACAAAAGCTTTATGATGTCCACACGCATCCATGCCTCCCTGGGGAGGAATGTGAAGCATGTTTGGTGTGTTTGTGTGTGCGCCCAAGTTAGTGTGTACATTGGAAAGGTAAGAATGCGGCGGTTTCATTGTCTAGTAATGTATCATGAAATGATTCATCACTATAGGGAGACATTGTTGTGTTTGAAAATGCCACAGCGATTCTCATGCGAGGCGTGACAAAACAATGTTTTCATTACTAGTGTGGAGTGTGTGGTTGGTAGCTGGTTTACAGTCTCACCTGGTCTGAGTCAGACTGGTTAGACTCTGGGGGGGGGGGGGGGGGGGGGCTGCACACCTGTGGTGCAGAGTAACCATGGCACCCAGGATAAACCAGCCATCACCACACACACTCAGGAGAGGATAAATGGATATTCTCTCTACCAAATTCTACCTATGTCTTGTGGAGGAGGAGGAGGAGGAGGAGGAGGAGGAGGAGAAGGAGGAGGAGGAGCCCAGAAAAGCCACTTATGTGGCGTGTGGCAGAGGAACACTGCCACACCGAGGTTACGGTATATTTACGTTGATTTAGGATTTTACAGAACTACAACTCTCTGGAGTCCTTTCAGTATGGCAGAGTATCGCCAACAAAAAATCCCATGATGCACTCTGATGAGAGAGAGAGAGAGAGAGAGAGAGAGAGAGAGAGAGAGAGAGAGAGAGAGAGAGAGTTAACGGGTCACCTTGGAGCCCAGATGCAGGGCGTGGATGTGTTGTCGTCTGGAGGGAGTCACCTGACTCTGGAAGTGGAGGGTCAGGTGGTCGGCCAGGAAGTGACACGCTGCGAACCCCGGCCGGCGGTCCAGAGCGCACTCGCACACCGCCAGGCCGACGCCCACGTCCTGCACGGCCTCCAGCAGCTACACACACACACACAAAGATAAATACTTTAAAGTTTGAAGTTGGTTGAGAAACATTATCACCACGACCAATCACACTGTCTGGGTCATTATCACCACGACCAATCACATTGTCTGGGTCATTATCACCACGACCAATCACACTGTCTGGGTCATTATCACCACGACCAATCACACTGTCTGGGTCATTATCACCACGACCAATCACACTGTCTGGGTCATTATCACCACGACCAATAACACTGTCTGGGTCATTATCACCACGACCAATCACACTGTCTGGGTCATTATCACCACGACCAATCACACTCTCTGGGTCATTATCACCACGACCAATCACACTGTCTGGGTCATTATCACCACGACCAATCACACTCTCTGGGTCATTATCACCACGACCAATCACACTCTCTGGGTCATTATCACCACGACCAATCACACTGTCTGGGTCATTGTCAACAGGAAGCTAAGCTACCGGTAGCTTAGCCTAGCCCCACCATGCCACATAATAACCCCTATCCGAGAACAACAACAGTTACGAAACTTACTTCCTCATGACCTTATTTGCCATTCTGTGTGTTTATTGGACACGATAGTAGGGAGGGAAGGAAGGTGTGTACACACATTTGTTTTCGTCCGTTACATGCTTGTTTCCCAATAACTGTGTGCATGTGTGTGTGTATGCATGTGTGTGCGTGTGCATGTGTGTGTGTGTTTCTGTGTGTGTGTACCTGGTGGGCCTCCTCGGTGAGCCCTGCGTCCAGCAGGTGCAGCAGGTGTTCGGTCTGCAGCTGTAGCTTCAAGGGTTCGGAGACGGGGTACAGCTGGAGCCACTGACCACACAGCTGGAACTCCTGCAGAACCACAACCATCAGAACCATGACAACCACAACCATCACAACCATCACAACCACAACCATCAGAACCATCACAACCACAACCATCAGAACCATCACAACCAACACCATCACAACCATCACAACCATCAGATACAATACCATCAGAACCATCAGAACCACAACCATCAGAATCACAACCATCAGAACCACAACCACAACCATCACAACCACAACCATCACAACCACCACAACCTACATAGTTGTCTGTGTTAAAACATGTGTCTGGTAGAGCTGATCCTGAAGGTTAAACACGGTTCTGGTAGAGCTCCTACCTGGGCCTGCAGCATGATGGAGAACATGCCCTCAGAATCGGTCCTGGACTGGTTCCTCAGGTCCTGCCAGCTGGCCCAGGGCAGCGCCGGCTGCAGGTCCAACATCTGCCAGGAAAGTGTGTCCACAGAGCCACGCTGTATTAATAACTGGAGCTTGGGTACAAATATTGTGATGCTAATGGGCGTCCAGATTTGGCAGCAGATGTGACACACAACCCCGATAAACACAACCGATCTCGTGTTTCACGCCGACTGTTTTTCCAATAATCGCAAAGACAGTTTTAGACTCAAACAGAGCAGATATTACATATATGTTAAGAGTTTTTGTGCATAATTAATCGTACAAAAATAAAGATATTCATATTGGTAATCGTTCTCTTGCATTGGCACTGATAACCTCCACTCATTTCCTTTCATACAAATTGGCAAAGAGCCAACTGGGATTCACAATATCAAAAATAATGTATACATAATTGAAATAATTTACATTTTAAATGTTTTGTCTTTTTCAGATGTGTGTCTGTATGTGTATGTGAACGTTGTTTAAACTTTTGATAAAAACATTGCTGAAAAATGTTTTTTTATTGAAAAATTATTAAAAATGTTATTGATTGTAAAATAAAGTGTACCCAGCGATAGATGTCCAGCTCCTTCTTCCTGCTCTCCAGGTCTGCCCTCAGCGGGGCCTCGGTGTCCGGGTCGTTCAGGCAGAACTCCAGCAGCTCCAGACAGGCACACAGCGGCCACCTCTCCAGCGCCTGCAGGGCAACCCGAGCCCTCAGGCCAGGGTCCTTCACCCTGAACAGATATCTGATGCCTTCCTCGCCATCTGAACACACACGCACGCACGCGCACACGCACACACACACACACACACACACACGCACACACACACACACACACACAATATTCTGGGTCAACGACGTGCAATCAACACGCCGGTATTTGTTGTGGTCCCAAATCCCTAAATAAATATGAGCTGTCAATATGGCTGATGAAACACATGTCTACACTAAATGATTAAAATACTTTTTGTACATACGTAATACACAAACTGAATATATATATTCCCTCATAATATGTATATATTTTTTTGCATATTCGTTCATTCTTTGGCTTATTCTTAAATTAATATTTTTCCTTTATCTCTATCGCTCTTCTTTACTGTCGTCATTCTGCTGACACCCAAATGTCCCATCTAGGATTAATAAAGTACTTTAGTAGTTTAGTAGTTTAAATTGATGAATATGAAGTAGTTTCTAGGCGTTAGTAACCTGTGGGGTTAACAGTTTATCAATAATTGTTGTCTTTAACACAAGCCCAACAGCAGCCTGGGTGCGACTCACCGCTGGCTGACGTGTTTTTTGACATGTTTTCCCCAGCAGCCACCAGCGCCTCACCTCCCAGAGCCGCACAGGCCAGCAGCCGGTCCCTGAGCGCCCCCTCCTGGTCGCCTCCTCTCCCGTACAGCTCCAGCAGGCTGAGCGCCCGGCCCAGGTCCCGGGACACCAGGGCCTGCTGGAAGGCCTCCAGGGCCACCGCCTGAGCCCCGTCTCCCTGGGGCCCGCCCAGCAGCAGGCTCACCAGGGGCTTCCCGCACAGCGCCGCTCCGAGTCCGGCTTCCTCCGCGAAGCCGGGTCCCAGCACCGGCTCGGCCATGGTGTGGAGGTAGGCCCGCAGGATGGGGAAGTCCTGGAGCAGGGCGTCCCCCTCGCGGGCCACCTGCTCGGGATCCAGCGCCGCGTCCTTGCGCCCCGCGCGGAAGTAACCCGACCAACCGGAGGGCGGCGTCCGCGAGACCTCAGCTCGCCGGGCCGCACTCAGACAGGCCAGCGCCGCCAGTAGAGGGGAGCGAGTCTTCAGGAAGGACAGGGTGGAGGAGGTGAGGAGGAAGGAGCTGGAGGAGGAGTTGTTGTTGTTGTTGGTGGTGGTGGTGGTGGTGGTGGTTAAGGAGGAGGAGGAGAGGGTGGAGGAGAAGGAAGGCGGGGAGGTGGAGGGGCTGATGGAGGAGGAGGTGGTGGTGGCGGCGCTGGTGTCCATGGAGGCCTCGGAGCAGTCAAAGGAGCCAGGGTTAGGTGGAGGTGGGGTTGCTCCCAGTATGGTCATGTGATCGTGGAGGTGCTGGTGGAGCAAGGAGGTCATATTAGCCACGTTGAAGACCCCTCCTCCTCCGTCTCCACCATCGGGGTCAGAGTCTGGGTGCTGTGGGTGGGGGTCAGAGTCTGGGTGGGTGGACCAGATGGGAATGGGCTCGGAGCACCGCTGTAGGATCACCTCCTCCACGCTAAGATGGAGGCTGGCCTGCTGCAGGAGAGCCCGGACCCTGGAGGAGGAGGAGGAGGAGGAGGAGGAGGAGGAGGAGGAGGAGGAGGAGGAGGAGGAGGAGGAGGAGGAGGAGGAGGAGGAGGTGATGATGATGATGATTTAGTACAGATCATCAAATCACTTGGATTTGGTTAAGGAACTCAAATAAAGACGTCAGACTTGGGTGTGACTGAACCGAAAGGTACTGGGTTCGATCTCCAAGTCTACCTGTAGTCCTTGAGCAACAAGTCCTAACCCCTACCTGCAATTTAATGACATGCGTCTAAAATTCACTGTGAGACACTTTGGATAAAAGCATCTGCTAAATAAATGAATAGTTAATGTTACTATGCATTTATTTAATGCAGCCATCACTTGCGTTCCATATTTCATTTTCCCGCCAGAGTAATAAAAACTATTCATATTTCTCTATGCAGATATCCATTTTCAAGAGATAAACATTTCCTGAAAAGTACTGTTTCAGAGCAGTAGCACTTGTTGACATCCTGATCCCCTACTTGATCTTGCACTGATACCAGTATACTGACGAATCTCTAATCAGAAGGGGTTACGGTTACATTTTATCAAAATATTACAGAATTGCATAATCAGTTATTGCACTATGACACTTCTCAGTAATGCTTTAGATCAGACAGTGAGGGGTAATGACACAGTTTACAGGAGACACCGATTGGTTGAAATGAGGACATCACTGGTTCAGTGAAACTAATGAGCTTATCTTGTCTGTGTTCTCCGCCCTTCATGTTCCAGTTCTACAAACATAATGGGGTATGTGAACGAGGCAGTGTGTGTGTGTGTGTGTGTGTGTGTGTGTGTGTGTGTGTGTGTGTGTGTGTGTGTGTGTGTGTGTGTGTGTGTGTGTGTGTATATATATATATATATATATATATATATATATATTCTAATTATAGTGTACATGCCATACCCATTTCATAGCCTCTAGCCCTCTTGTTGCCTTTTAGCCTTTGATAGCCTCCATCATTTATAGTTCTTAATAACTTAGTGTGTAAATATTGTTAATTAATGTTTCGTTTTAATTTATCTTGTTCATATTTTACTATTGTGTTGCTTTATGTCTTATATGCACCAACATTTTTATTTGTACAGTATGTGCAATTATATTTGTCAAAAAAGGGCACTATATAAATAAACCTGCCTTGCCTAATCTGACTCAACAACAATCTTAACAACCTCAGTGACATCATCACTGTAATCTGACCATTACATCATGATGTTGTGGTCGCAATACTTCCCTGCAAATCCTGTTTTACTGTCAACCAACCACTGTTTTAAAAATAATGTTGTCATGAGACATTTTTGAAGTATGAGACATTTCAATGCCATCACCTTACCCCTAGTCTCACAACCAGACTTCAGATGAATAAAGTGTGAGCTCAAATCTGGGTCAATGAAACGTTTCACTTTCTTTCGCTCCCCCAGTGGTTGGCGTTGTGTACTGCAGCCTCTTACCTCTCTGGAGACACCTGTCTGTCGAACAGCAGGTGGGAGAGCAGCTGGGAGGGGTTCTGCAGCAGCACCAACAGGGGGTTCCCCAGCTTCACCTCACCCTGATCTGGACACAGGAGGATGAACGTCACCCAGGGAGTAAAGAGCATAGCCAACGTCTGACCTAACTTGGAGTTATAGCCTTAGTTTTCAGGTTCTAAGCATTGGTTTTTACATTATGTTCATCCCTGGTGTTCATTTTATTTTATTGACTTATATTTATTGATTTTTTACATATGGTTGTCATTTTTTGTCCTGCAAAATTGTATTTTTGTTTTGTTTGTGTTTTAATTTGGCTATGCAAAGCATTTTGGGCTGTATGTTTGTATGAAAGGTGCTATATAAATAAAGTTGAGTTGAATTATTGGGGAGCCCTCATAGTCAAGCTCTCTATTAAAGGGTAACTACAGGTTAAAATCGAACCATGCAAACAGCGCCATCTTTGGTGAAATTGTTTGGTGAAACAATTTTGTGCCATTGGTGCCCTGGCAAAACTTTCAACCAATCAGAAACAGTTATTCTTGAATAATCTGTTTCAGTGATTGGTAAGACTGGAAATGGTATTATGTCTCCCAACCAGGAAGTTTTATATCAGCAAGAATTTCACGTATAGCACTGCAGTAGCACTAGACGTGTACTGGTACTACTACTTGTAGCATTATTGATAGCAGTAGTAGTACTTACCTCAGGTATAAATGATCATAGCCAACACTGGACTTAACCAGGAGCCCTAATAGTCAGGTTTTCTATTAAAGAGCAACTGAACCTTACAATTTCAACCGGAGGAACAGCACCATCTATTGCCAAACACGGGTCATTGCAATGTCTGAAAAGTGTCCTATACATGAGGAGGAGCCTCACCTTCCGAGCTCAGGCTGCGCACGAGCACGGCGGCCATGGTGTTGACGTAGTCGAGGAAGGTGCGCATGTAGTCAGGCGTGGCAGTGGTCCCGCCGGGCTCAAAGAGGCAGAGCTGGTCCAGGGTCCGGAGAAGGTTCTTCATCCCAGAACGCACTGGGTGGGCGTCGAGCTCCGCCTGCTTCAGACCCGCCTGCTCCAACAGCGCCGCCAGCAGGGCACTTCCTGTCAGACCCTCTGGGGGACGGGAAACGCAATCACAGCGCATATCGGTCACATGGGTTCGACTTGTGATTTGAATGAATTTTAAATCCTGGAAGCTTTGGATTGGATGTTAATAGCTTAATAACCAAACAACCTTCGACGCAAAACAGCTTCACTGATGGTATACCACTCAAATGTTTTGAGGAATGTCTCTGTGTGAATATGCTGCTGAAACTGCATCCTAACCCGTGTGCCAGGGTGAGCCGGTGCCACCCAAAGAGTTGCATTGCGGGAGCGCTAACTGCTGCTAATAGCGATGTTTGATAATCATGTTTGAAAAAGAACTCGCGGAGAAACTGGACTATGATGAAATAATAAATGCGTTCAAGGCCAAGCCACGCCGTCTTGCCCTTTAATATATATATATTTCACTATGTTCATCTCATTGGGCACGCAATGTCTGTGTGTGTTATGTTTTTGCTGTGTTTTTTTGTGAACACAAAGCGTGCTTTTTGTATTACTTTGTTAGGGCGTGTTCACACCTAGTGTTTTTGTGTAGCTGTGCTACATAGGAATATAATGTAAAAAAAAAAAAGCTAGGTGTGAACACGCCCTTATTGATTTATTTGAGAGCACGTCACACGTGTGAATGTTTAGACCTGCTGTGAACTACTGTTGACTATTACTGATGAGAACGCACACAAGTGTGGATATGTTTTGTGTTAATAATGTTGTATTCGAGAGATGCATTCTTTTGAATGTTTGTGGAGGTGTAACACTCTGTTGAAAATAAATTTGGCACACCCAGTATTTGCTGGTGCACACCCAATGTCTTTTTTCTGGTTATGCCAGTGATCCTAACTATAAATTATTGGATTAAATCCATCTTAGAAACAAAACATTTCTGAGACATAACATTTCTGAGACAATAAATGTCTTCAAAATTATCTGACTTTTGGAGCCATAGAGTCGACATGCTCCCCATATGTACCCCATAGTACAGTCACTCTGGACCAAAGCCACTTCATGACTCCTAAAGGAGTAAATAGTAAACCTCTTCCACTGGACCCCCAGTAGGACCTACCCGTGTTCTGCGTGGCGGCGTTCAGGGTGAGCACCGTCTGCTCCAGGCGCTGCGCCTGGCCCAGCCGGCCCGCCATGCCCTCCTGGGTCAGCGTGGGGAGGCAGGACAGCAGAACCTCCTGGATACAGCAGCCAAACGGACTGGAGCCCTGGCCCTCCTCCCCTACAGACTCTGGACCACCAATCACAGGTCGGATAGAGGGAGAGACATGTTATGTTTGACCGACCAACGAGGTCAGAGAGAAAGACAGGAATATTATATTTGACCAATGGGAGGTTGGAGAGAAAGACATGAATATTATTTCAAATGTATTGAAAGGATAACCCCTTGGGTCTCCCTCAGATAGAGGGAGAGAAATATTATATTTGACCAATGAGATGTCAGACAAAAAGACACTTATTATGTACGACCAATGAGAGAAAGTTTTAGACTTCATAGCACCACATGCCGGTGTCTAAGGCAGCTAGCCCTAACTAAAACACTGGCTCTGTGTGTGCGGTCCTACATCACCTATAATCTCCCTGCTATGTGGGTGGTGGTATCTCACCTGGCTTGGTGGAACCCTTGTTGCTGGCGTTGTGGTTGAGGATCTTGCTGATCTGCTGCAGCACCATGGGGAAGCCACAGATGTCCCCTGGGTGGGACTGCTTAGGGTCCACCCGGACCCCTGGATCAGATTGGAGAAGCGTATTTTAGGGATGTTCCTCCTAGAAAATCATTTCCCTGACGTTTAAACAGAAGTTTTGTAAATGACTAGTCCCCCCCAGCTCACCACGGGCCTCCAGGCTGTAGTGGAGCCTCCTCTCAGCGGTGTCCAGCAGCTGTCTGGAGGTCTTCCACAGCTGGCAGTGGCAGCAGGCCAGGTCGAAGGCCGCCATGGCCGGGGGGCTGAGCTCCTCCAGCAGGGTCTGGACCAGCCGGGCGTGGGGGTGGTCCGGGGGGCAGCGGTCCAGCCAGTAGCCCTCCTCCAGGGAGGGGATGGGGTGGGCCGGGGTGCTGAGCAGCCGGTCTGCGATGTCCGAGATGGAGTAGAAGGCCATGCCTGCAGAGAGACACATGGACGTTGTTTTTATTTTTGCCGTTTTGTTGCCATTGTGTTTTAATTTATTTGCCTTTTGAAGCAGCGGCCTGCCGTACCGGCGGCTGCAGCGCTGCCAATGGCCTGCAGGGTGGACCTCCCGCTACTCCCCAGCCGGCTCCGTCCACCAGAGGCCCCGCCCGCCGAGGCCACGCCCCCCTCTGACGAGGAGGAGGAAGGAGACAGGGACTGGGACTCCATCTTCTGCTCCACACGAGCCAACTCCTGAAGCACCTCCTGGTAGCGCTCCATGAAGCCCAGCTCTCCGTAACACTCAGAACCTTCCAGACTGAACACCTGGGACACCTGCAGGGGGGGGGGGGGGGCGGGGTTAAACCATGAAGTACAAGTTCGAAGGCTGTGATTGGTCCAGATAATCGTTGATGTCACTGAAGCAGTGCTTGCCTCCTCAAAAAAGGTATAGTGAACGAGCATTAGGAAGGAGGGGGCATCCCAGGAGGGGTGTGTGGCTACAACCAGGAAGTAAGCATACAGAGAGAGAGAGTGTCAGACCTGGTGGGCCTCCATGAAGTTTCCTCTCTGGATGCAAGATATGAGCAGAGACTCTGGGGGGGCCAGCATGGCCGGGACCAGCCAGCTGTGAGGATCTCCACCCGGGCACACCTCCCCCTCTGAACCACCTCCATCTGTACCAGGACACAGCCAGCAAGAAACATGAACCATGAAACTATGAACCGGGACAGACTGGGACATTACCAGGGGCAAATTTTCTGAAAAATCATAGAAAGTTTTATGCCAATACTGTAGTTCATTTATATTATAGCATTCACTGTATTAAGCGCTACATGATAAGAGATTGAAATCGTCACTATGCTAAGGCTAACTGAATAAGAAAGCAGTACCTGGGGTGCTAGTGCTAGCGTCGGCCTCTCCGTTGGTTCTCTCTGTGGAGGTCTGCCCTCTCCTCCTCCTCCTCAGGCTGGAGCTCTGGCCCAGGGCCGGGGCCTCCGGGCGAGACCCCCCTGGGTTCTGGAAGGGCTTCTCTGAACCTGGACCAGGGGGAATATGGTTACCGTAATGCAGTGTTTCTCAAATGGGGGTACGTGTACCCTGAGTATAACGAAAACAAAGATCATCCTATTCCAATGAAGACCCCAAATGGCGTCTCTTACCGGCTCCCGCGTCGTGGTTGCTGGTGACGATCTGCAGCCTCCAGGCGGCCTCGGCGGTGCGCTTGGTCAGCCGCTGCAGGCGGGCGCCGAACGTCTGCGCCGTCACCGAGCAGCCCAGGCTCTCCGCCACCTCCGCCTCCCCCGCCAGGGCGTGGCCCACCACGCACACCCCCTCCAGACCCTCCTTCAGCAGCCTGAGGAAGCCCTCCATGGCGCCCGTGTCCACCAGGAACCCCCTGCAGCCCTGCGTCAGGTGGCCCAGGTCCAGGTAGCAGCTGTGGGCCGCGGCGGCGGCCAGGCCGGCCGGCGGCTCCGGCTTCTCTCTGCGGTCCGGTGGGCGTCTGCAGGTTTCAAACCAGTTCAATGTAAGACAGCTTGTGCATGCAAATATTTATTTCACGTAAAATACATAAATACATACATGTTTGACATTTATTGGTTTGAGTTTGGTTATTATTTTTCCCCTCCCGACAGTTTAAAACACATTTAAGACCTAGGCAAATGATATTGAAGACTTTTTAATACTTGTATTACCTTCGCTGGTACCCTGCAACCACCTCCTCTCTGGTCCCAGTTCCAGAGTCGGACGTCTTGCTCTGCGCTCCAGGGCTGGGGGAGGCGGAGGTGGAGGTGGAGGTGGATGTGGAGGTGGAGGCGGAGGTGGAGGCGGAGGTGGAGGGCGGGTCTTTCTGGCCGGGCTGCAGGAAGTCGGCGCTGGAGAGGAAGAGGAGGGAGAAGATGTTCTCCAGCAGCTCCAGGCGGAACATGACAGGAACCCCCTCCAGGTACAGCTGGCACTCGGACAGGTAGTGCTGGAACAGCTGCTCGTACCCTGGACACGTATTTTACAATATAAGTCGCCGGATATAAACATACACTGCCTGAGCCAAGCTGTGTACCACGTGTCTGTGCCCTCAGTTCCCGTCTGGGATGAACAAAGAACATCTTATCGTATTTTATTAACTTCTTATTTGGCTTCTGCTCTGAACTGAATCGACTAGAATTCATCGATACCAGAAGAAATTGGTACAATAATAAGCATCAAGAGTAAATTAAACCATTTTCTGTTGACACAAGCATTTTTGAGCCTGCCATCGTGAGGTTATACATAATTAAATACTGCTTTAATTAACAATTTTACTGTTCAAAAAGTATTGATTGCCACTGCTAAGGTTCAACAGAATGTTTACATACAACAAGTATTTGGAGAACCTCTACACTTCCACACATCAGTACAGCGTGTCACACGAGGACCGCCTGGAGCGGCGTTTTAAACATGATGCATGCGTACGTTCTGCAGGCATCTGTCCCGGGTCTCCGCCTGCGGTCGCCGCCTGCAGCTCAGCGCCGGTGCATTCGGTGCAGTGTGCGTACTTGTGGGCGCTCAGACAGAGGGCATACAGCGCGTACTTCATCACACAGAAACCCTGGAACAGAACCACATTCCTCTGGACCGCCGCGTCAGCGGTTCTGATCACCGGTTCTGAGTTGTCTGGGACAGGAAGGAAGGAAGGAAGGAAGGAGAGAGTTAACGATGTTCTAGAGTGGCCAATCACAACGCAGTTCCCGTTAAGACTTTGTAACGGCACACAGTTCATTTGATGTAATTGGAGGAACTTAGAGACAGAACAGCACAGGAAGAGTGAGTGAGAGAGTGAATGGGGGAGTGAGTGAGTGAGTGAGAGAGACAGAGAGAGAGAGAGAGAGAGAGAGAGAGAGAGTGAACGGGGAGTAGGTGAGCGAGTGAGTAAGTGAGAGAGTGAGTGAATGGGAGAGTAGGTGAGTGAGTGAGTGAATGGGGGAGTAGGTGAGTGAGTGAGAGAGTGAGTGAGTGAGTGAGTGAGTGAGTGAGTGAGTGAGTGAGTGAGAGAGTGAACGGTGAGTAAGTGAGCGAGTGAGTGAGTGAGTGAATGGGGGAGTAGGTGAGTGAGTGAGAGAGTGAGTGAGTGAGTGAGTGAGAGAGGGGGTGAGAGTGAGCAAAGAAAGCAAACAAAAAAAAGACAAAGTGGAGGACTAAACGGGTGCGTGTGTGAGTGGGTTAGTAAGTCAGTGAGTGAATGGATGAGTGAGCGGGTGAGCGAGTGCACTGACCTCTCCCCAGTTGCCGTGGCAGCTGCTGCAGCAGCGTCAGCACCCGGGTCTCCTGGAAGCGGGCCAGGGGAGTGAGGGTGTGCAGCAGGTACAGAGCAGAGTGGTGGTCCAGCGTGTGGAGCTGAGACACCAGAGCCTCCATGGACACCTCACTGCCAGGACGACAAACACACGAAAATAATCCCACAAACAAATAATCCCTCACTTCAAGTGTGTGGCGGTGTCTCTATCTGCACAGAGGATACATCAAGGATGCACAAAGGATTCTGGGACGGCTCGCGAGCGGGCAGGGGCTTGCGGCATGTGGAAGAGGCGGGACAAAGGTTGAACTTTAGCTCACTTTATGCAAATGAACGCATAGTTTCCTGGCCAACGGCATGACATCGCGTCTGGACGGGCCAGCCAGTCACATCCAATCTATAGCTATGGCCTGTTGTCATATTTACAGTCTCAAGGGGGCTTCATTATTAGTGCTATCCACTCATACAGGTAGACTGCACACAATTGGGATCGAACCCAGAACCCTTCGTCAGGGAGTCAAACCCGAGGCACTACGAAGGAAGGCTTCCTGTTCTTCTTAGATTCTGACTGGGTTTGGGGAGTTCTCCTTGCTCTTTTGGGTTTAGGGGGTGTGTTGTCTGACATGGGGTTTGTAACTGCGATGTAGGGCTGTGTGAATAAAGTTGAGTTGAAGGGAAGTGTCTTACGGATGGTTGAGTTTACACCAATCAAGCACGGCCAGCTGAGAAGACAGGAAGTTAGCGAACTCTTGCAACACGGTGTCGTTGGCAGGTGGCTGTACAGGAAGGAAGAGATCAAAATCAAAATCAACCATGATAGCAATGTTATTATAAATGACAAAAAGCATGTTCATACTGCAACCTAAGTCACTCTGGGACTGTATGGAGAGGAGGGGAGGGGAGAGGAGAGGAGAGGAAAGGAGAGAGAAGTAAGGAGAGAAGAGAGTAACATAAAAGTAGACAAGACAAGAGAAGGAGAGGAGATAGGAGAGGAGAAGCGAAGAACAGAGGAGAAGACAACAAAAAAAGGCAGATAGGAGAAGAGAGGAGATGATCAGAAGAGAACACAAAAAGAGAAGGAGAGAAGACAAGAGAAAAGAAATTAAGAAGAAAAAAAAAAGGAGTAAACAATTAACCAGAAGAGGAGAGAAGAGAAGAAGAGCAGAGAGGAAGACAAGAAGACAATAAATGAAGAAGCTTTCCCCTGGCAGCCCAGCGCTGCTCTACCACACCACACCAACTCTCCTGTCAGCAGTCTGGTCTGGTGTGCTGTGGTCAGCTGAAGGCTCCTACCCACTAGGCGACCGCAAAGGACCGACTGACTCAGCCGGATGGCAGTGCCACGAGATTTGGCGAGTTTTCAGAGAAGGCACGGATAATGTAATCGCAGTCTTCATGTGTGTGTCATGCATGTTCCCAGTCGCCTAGTGTGGACCACCGACCCGACCGTAAGGCGAGACCGATCGACTGATCGTTGTGTCGTGTGTGCTGCCGAAGTCGGCGTCCCTGACTTTTAAAAGTCGCCCAAGTGGGTAGTAGGAGGCTTGACTCGGGGCTCAGCCTCTGACCTGCTGGAGGTGCAGGGTGTGGAGCAGGGTCTGACCTGCTGGAGGTGCAGGGTGTGCAGCAGGGTCTGGGCAGAGGCCAGGCTGTGGCAGTGGGTCCAGCCCAGCAGGAGCAGCAGGCGGGACAGAGGCTGGAACTCGTGCTTCAGCAGCACCTCCAGCCAGGAGAACTCCTCCCGCTTGATCAGGTCCAGACCCGTTACCTAGGACACACCACAACCCACCACACTTTTTACTTCACTTGGCAACACTTTCATCCAAACGTGTCATTAAGGAGCAGGTGGGCGTTAGGGGGCATCTGGTTCGAGGATGCCCACAGGTTTGACTGTGGACATTGGGTATCGAACCCAGCACCTTTTGGCTGGGAGACAAACACCGTAACCAAGACGCCATCCTGCCCCCTCAGTTTATTAATTATTAAAGCATTGAATGAGTGCTTCTAAAAGCAGACATAAATATACCTGTAATGTATATGAACGTGTCATAAACAGTTTCATCAATCTGGTGAAATACATTCATTAAAGTAATTCCCTTTTCCTTATTCCTTAATGTCTTTGTGTTTCGTGTACCGGTCGACTCACCAAGACTTGTTCCAAGAAGTGCTTCCCACTACTAAGGCACTCGAAGTAAGTGGTCTTCCATACTAATGGACGGTCGTCATGGCAACACAAGCTGAGGACCAGCTTCTCTGCTTCAGGGAGATCGACTGTAGACAAAAACAAACCTCAGGTCAGGAGGTACAAAAACCTGACCAGGACCCGGAAATACAACAAGTGACCCATGAGCTGTAACTTTATTCATCCAAGCTAAATAAAGGAAATAAAGTTGAGGAAAGCCTTTGAGTCCTAGTGACTAGTGGACTAGCTAGTTGTCTACTTTGTCTCGTTGTCTACTTCTGTGATTTGAACAGTAAAACCAGTAAAGCCAGTGGAACAGCAAAATCAGCTTTAAATGAGCAAGGAGAAGTGAGAGTGGAGGCAGATAAACAGATCCCAGATGGCACGTACAGCTGCACATTTTCACCTTGTCTTCCAATACGATTGGTTCAGCAACATCCCCACTGTTCAGCTAGCGTGCTATCCAAACATATTGCATAACATTTTAACTTGTGACATACACAACCCAACAATCAGAAAAAAACTGATGTCACATTGTGACATTACCATAAATGTTCACAGTATAAAACACGACTGACAGCCGTTCTAGGACCACATCACTGTTGTAGACCTTTGTCCCGGGTCTGGACCCGGACTGCTGCTCTACAAGCTGAGTCCTCCATTGCCCTCTACTCCACTTCTACTGCTCTGCTCTCTTTCACTTCAAAATCTAAAATTAACCCTCAGACAAATCTGAGGGTTCGTAGCATGAAAGTAGCCCAAACTAAATCTATCTCAACTTCATTTCACAGCAGTAGTTTTACACAAAAGACTGACTGAGCCCCAAAACAACACAGAGAACAAAATTACGTATAGGACATAAAATGTTGTTAACCAAACAATTAGCCGGAGATTTAACCACTGAAGATAAATAAACATATAGGGCTTGTACATCACATCGTCACATCGCAATGACCGCCTCCATCTTGGGAGCATGGGAGCGTTGTAATGTTAGTTATTGTGTTGGTAGTCATGGTTACTTGGTCATTGTTTAGTAATTAACGTGAAATGATTCATCATTATGGGGAGACATTGTTGTGCTGGGAACCGCCGCAGCGTTTCTCATGCGAGACGTGGCAAAATAATGATCCTACTCCCTGTAACACTCTGTCCCCCAACCGTTTTATCCACCTTATCTATTTTCTGGCCACACTGTATTTTCTTTGTATGTATTTATATTATGTGCTATTGTATTTCATATCTGTTTTGTTTGTTACATATGTTACATGTAAGGTGACCTTGGGTTCTAGAGAGGCGCCAACAAATAAAATGTATTATTATTATTATTATTATTATTATTATTATTATTAAAACAATGTTTTCAGCCTAGGTTACGGTATATTTACGTTGATTTTACAGAACTACAACTCTCTGGAGTCCTCTCAATATCGCAGATTATCGCCAACAAAAAATCCCATGATGCATTCTGATGTACAAGCCCTATAAAAACATATGAATTAATCATATCAATTCAATCAATTCTGACACCAAACAATACTGTTGAAGTAAGGGTGTGCTTTAAGTTGGTATGGCGCGAGTTAATAAAGTTAATCAACCAATCAATCAATCAATCAATCGAGGTGCGGCCCTACCTGGCACCCCAGGTGTGTTCCTCAGCAGGTGGTCCCTCTGCAGGCGCAGGGCGGTGGCGCTGTACACCCCCACCAGGGTGTCGCAGTGGGGCCGCAGCAGAGCGCTCAGCACCCGCTCCTCCGTCAGCGGGCCGCCGCGGCACCCCCACAGCTCCTCGCACAGCGTCTGGAAGTGACCGCTGGCCCGGCTGCGCTCCGAGCTGGGGGGCATCGCCGACAGCACGCCGCAGATCTCGTCCACCCACTCGGCGCTGCGCTCCTCGGGGCTCCTCAGGCGCTCCAGCAGGTAGTGGATGAAGGGATCCTGCAGGGTGGAGTCCCTGCGGCCGCCTGTCGAAGGGCCCTGGAACCAGCAGGGTGGGGGGGGGGGTAGGCTGAAGTTATTTTGGTTGTCATACTGAATGTGGTTACTTGTTTTGATGAAGAAGAACTGAGGGGGGGGGCAGGGGGGGGGGTTGTAGTCTATGCTGAACTATAACGATAACTATTGTCTTCTCACTGACTGCAATGTGTTTTAGTCTCTCTCTCAGGGGACAAATGAACTCTTAAGAGAAGGACTCACATCCATACCGTCCACAGATTAGGGCTGCCACTAGTCATTATTTTATTGGTCGATTAATCTAACGATCATTTTTTCGATGAATCATTTAGTCTAGAAATTGTCATGAATAGCAGCAAATGCCATCACAAGTTAACCAGAGTCCAAAGTGATTTCTTTAATGTGCTGCTTTATCTGACAAGCAGCCAAGAAAAACTAAAGTATTCATTTTATAATGATCCATGAACCAAACATTTCTGAAGCATCAAGCTGCAAATGCTTGGGATTTGTACTTGATAAATGACCTAAACGATTAATCGATTATAAAAATGTGATTTGATAAATGTTGGATGGATGAATGGACTAATGGGTGCAGCCCTAATGCAGATCTCTGCGGGATCCCACCTGGAGGAAGTGGGCGAGCGCCTGGGCCCGGGTCGGCTTCCTCCGGTCCAGCACGGTCCGCAGTGAGGACTCCACGCAGGCGGCGGTCGCCGTGGAAACGCCGGGCCCTTCCAGCGTGGACTGGGTCTCCAGAAAGGCCCCGTGCAGCTCCTGCTCCGAGACACGAGCACAACCGTCACCACAACTTTATTTGTATATCCCTTTATCACAATGACAGTTTGAAAGGGATTCACAGGTCCTAATTTGACAACCCTCACCAAATCAGTTCCTATATAGGGGTTAGTGCCCCCAAGTCACTTTGAACAAAGGTACTGCTAAATTAAATAAATAGCCATAACATTGAAGTAGTAAATATCGCTTTAACACAGTTACAGTCTTATGGCGTTTTTCCATACAATGTGCTGGCCTGGTCTGACTCGGTTTGACTCGGTTTGGCTCGGCGCGTCAGCCTAGCACGGCTGGGATTTTCGTCTCCAGGGCTTCCCACTTGAAGGTGTGTGTTTAACTGATGACACGCTTGTCTTGAGTCGATGACGTTTAAAAGCAGCTCCCTCTATAGCGCTGTTTACATATCATCATGGATCTTCAGGTTGTTCTTACGATCTCTCCTTTTTTCCCCGTTATTTTAGATTCAACAAATGAAACAAGTGAACAAGTATAGTCCAACTGCGCAGCATGGTTTGGACTCGGCGCGGCCAAAAGTGCAAATGGAAAAACGCCATTAAAAAGGGATTAAGGGGATTCCACGGCCCGGCCAAGCCTAAACCCTAAACCCTCAAAAGAGCAAAGAACAACTCCCCAACTCCCCAAAAACAAGAAACAAACATCACTCATGAAACACAATGACAGGCAGCAACGCCGGTCGGTCAAACCATTACACGTTACATTCCTGATTCTGGAATGTAAATAATATTTATTCTTCGTTATCTACGAGCCGCTGCGTGCAAACTTTGTGAAGCAATAAAAGCGGTTCATCGTATCAGACATGATAGGATGCAAATACGGGTCATGCAAATACAAATGATTTGTTTAACACATTCTTTGCATATTTTTGACTTTGCCATATTCCGTATTAAGTGCATATGTATTTAAAACACCACCTTGAGTGCGGTCTCTTGAATGCCCTCCTCCCCCAGCTCCTCCAGGAGCAGCAGGAACTCCAGCTCCTTCCTGGTCACCGTGGAAACCTGGAGGGGCCGACAGAGCTCGGGTTAGCGTAGTTAGTTAGCGTAGTTAGGCTGGTGCTAGTAGTAAACCAACTGGTAGTGAAGCACTGTTGGTTTTGAAATGCTGTCTGTATATTCGATGCAAAAACGTAGCGTACGCAGATATAAGTAGTGTCATCAGATTGGCTTTACTTTGGTTGTTCCACCGTCGGCCATTTCCGCTAATGGGGATATGTTTTCTTGTTTTCTTTGTCCCTTAGCTTCCCTATAAGCTAGGCTTATAGGGAAGCTAAGGGCTAGGCTTATAGGGAAGCTAAGGGCTAGGCTTATAGGGAAGCTAAGGGAACCAACCTAAACGCCGACGTCATTATTCTGTAGCCAGTACACTGTGCCATCAACATTTACTTCATATTGATATGTGAAAGCCAAAAAACGTGTCTACAGGACCTTTAATAACATTAATGTATTTAATAATATTAAAACAGTTCATATTTACCCGCTCCTGTGTGCATTTCTCCAGCACCTGAAGCCAGAACCAGGCTAGCTTGTGCGGCGTTCCCACAGACTGCCACCTGGGCAGAATCACAACCAATGAGCACACGTCATGTCATTCAATAACAGCCACTTCCTTTTTTATTGGATTAGCCCCCCTGACTACAGCCGCTTGTAGCCAGGAGCTAAATTAGTTTGGGCCGCTCAGTCTTTCAACATTCATTCAGTTCCATCCAAAGCGACATACAGCTTTTAGATTCGTGTCGTTAATGAGCAGGAAGGGGTGACGGCATCTCGCCGAACGCCTACAGGGGAAGACATCGGGGTTTGAACCCAGAACCTTTTGGCTTTCGGAGCCAAACAACCTTATCCACTACTAGACTATCCCCCTTTATTATGTTTAATAATGTTGACGCTAACAGTATGCCATTAAACTGTAAATAGTATCAAGGAGGTCACTGTGCTGCAGTACAGCCAAGTGAAGAAGGTAATATCCTGAGGACTTCACCCACAAATCATGCGCTGGCTTTTACATATTCCACTTATACAAATAACTCAGTGTAACTGTTGCGCAAAGGAAATGCCTTTGGCTTTTGATTGCCGACACAGAAAGCCTTAGTAGTTGTTGTTTTTTTAGTTTTTTTTTATACATACTTCAACTTGTAGGGGCGTGAGATGATGGCTTTAATGATGTCCTTCACATCCTCCGCGTGTCCTCCGGCCGGGCCGACCAGCTGGGGCACGCAGGCGGCGGCCAGCTCCCACTCGGCGTGCCGCAAGCACCGCTTGAAGAAGACAAACAGGTCCCGGCGGGACGTCTGGGCGTCGCAGCCGAAGGGGTACATGATGGCGGCGGCGGCGGCGGCGGCGGCGGCGGCGGCGGCGGCGGCGGCGACGCGCGGCGAGTCGCTGGAGAGGGAGAGAGATCAGCGGGCCGCCACCAAGCGCTCCCCCAAGCCTCCCCCGCCTGAACCACACAGAGAGCAGATTGGGTTACAGAGAGAAGGCGGTACACCAAATACACAATATCCATTAGAACGGCATGGCGTCAGTGACTCAGCGGACATGTCAGTGACTCGGCTGTCAGCCGAATCACTGACATGTCAGTGATTCGGCTGACATGTCAGTGATTGGGGGCACTAAACATCAAAGGTTTATTTATATAAGAGTTTCCCATATCTGTGATTCTCTGTATTTCTCCACACTTATTAGATTCATATTCATATAGCATCAGCGTCAGTGACTCGGCTGACATGTCAGTGACTCGGCTGACATGTCAGTGACTCGGCTGACATGTCAGTGACTCGGCTGACATGTCAGTGACTCAGCTGTCAGCCGAATCACTGACATGTCAGTGATTCGGCTGACATGTCAGTGATTGGGGGCACTAAACATCAAAGGTTTATTTATATAAGAGTTTCCCATATCTGTGATTCTCTGTATTTCTCCACACTTATTAGATTCATATTCATATAGCATCAGCGTCAGTGACTCGGCCGACATGTCAGTGACTCCGCTGACATGTCAGGGACTCGGCTGACATGTCAGCGACTCGGCTGACATGTCGGCTGACATGTCAGTGACTCAGCTGACATGTCAGTGACTCGGCTGACATGTCAGTGATTCAGCTGACATGTCAGTGACTCGGCTGACATGTCTGTGATTCGGCTGACATGTCAGTGACTCGGCTGACATGTCAGTTTCCCCATCTGTGATTCTCTGTATTTCTCCACACTTATTAGATTCATATTCATATAGCATAATGGCAAGATAATAATTACGTATTATCATTAAATGTAAGGGTACATTCCTCCCACACTGACATGTCAGTGACTCGGCTGACATGTCAGTGACTCGGCTGACATGTCAGATAGATAGATAGATAAAAACTTTATTTATCCCTATGGGAAATTCAGGGTCCAAGTAGCTTAGAGACACATCACACATAACATACAACATACAACATACAACATACAACAAGCAGGATTGCAAAAAAAGGACATGTGAGTTGGCACTGACTGACATGTCAGTGACTCGGCTGACATGTCAGTGACTCGGCTTTGCATTGCATGTGACATCACACATGTGAGTCAGCACCGAGACACACCGTCAGTCACACCACCACCTCCAGTCTGCTGACGAGTGGAGGCAAACCAGACGTGCACCGTCAGCGGGATGTGACCCCGGCTCGGTCACACCAACGTCCACACCCCCCCCCCCCCGCCCCCCCCCCCCCCCCCAGCAGGGGGTCCAAAGTCAACACCGACTGCTAGCAGCCGGCTGAGTCAGAGCCGTCAGGTGTGGTCGGAGTTGACATTTGACAAGTATAGAAAATAAATACAAAATGTCAGGATTACATATTAAAACAATGGTTTACCCACTGTGTCAGGTAACAAGACACAGGTCTGAAGGTGTTGTTGTTGTTGTTGTTGTTGTTGTTGTCCCCATCTGACAGCTAGCTGGGTGTATGGGTTAGCTATGCTTGTGTAACTGCACCGCTGGGTTGCTACGGCAACGGTTAATTTCGCGGTACAGTCGCCATCGTCGTTGAACGAAACACTCACGCATTATAATGTCCTCAAACCCCCGGAAGACGACGACGTGTTGTTTTTGTTGTTGTTGTTGTTGTGGTGGTGGTGGTTGTTGTAGTGGTGGTCCGTGCCTCCCGCCGCGTCCTCCTGCCGTGTCGTCGTCTCTGCTAGGCGGCTAGCGGCATGGAGGAGGCGAGCGCAGACTCAGACTCGGGTCACGTGACCTACCCGGGTAGGTCACGTGACCCGAGTCTGAGTGGTTTTAAATAAAGGTTGGAGGAAAAAATAATAATCCTACACTGACGAAGGCGTCTCGTGAATAATGAATGAGAACGTGACAACACGCGTCACGTGGTTTAAAACAGAACATACATGAATACAGTCACTGTTTAAAACAGGGAAATAATCCATTCATACATGAAGATGGTTAGTTTAGGTGTTAGGTTAGAGATGGTTAGTTTAGGTATTAGTTAGAGATGGTTAGTTTAGGTGTTAGGTTAGAGATGGTTAGTTTAGGTATTAGGTTAGAGATGGTTAGTTTAGGTGTTAGGTTAGAGATGGTTAGTTTAGGCATTAGGTTAGAGATGGTTAGTTTAGGTGTTAGGTTAGAGATGGTTAGTTTAGGTGTTAGGTTAGAGATGGTTAGTTTAGGTGTTAGGTTAGAGATGGTTAGTTTAGGTATTAGGTTAGAGATGGTTAGTTTAGGTGTTAGGTTAGAGATGGTTAGTTTAGGTGTTAGGTTAGAGATGGTTAGTTTAGGTATTAGGTTAGAGATGGTTAGTTTAGGTATCAGGTTAGAGATGGTTAGTTTAGGTGTTAGGTTAGAGATGGTTAGTTTAGGTATTAGGTTAGAGATGGTTAGTTTAGGTGTTAGGTTAGAGATGGTTAGTTTAGGTGTTAGGTTAGAGATGGTTAGTTTAGGTGTTAGGTTAGAGATGGTTAGTTTAGGTGTTAGGTTAGAGATGGTTAGTTTAGGTGTTAGGTTAGAGATGGTTAGTTTAGGTATTAGGTTAGAGATGGTTAGTTTAGGTATTAGGTTAGAGATGGTTAGTTTAGGTATTAGGTTAGAGATGGTTAGTTTAGGTATTAGGTTAGAGATGGTTAGTTTAGGTGTTAGGTTAGAGATGGTTAGTTTAGGTATTAGGTTAGAGATGGTTAGTTTAGGTGTTAGGTTAGAGATGGTTAGTTTAGGTATTAGGTTAGAGATGGTTAGTTTAGGTATTAGGTTAGAGATGGTTAGTTTAGGTGTTAGGTTAGAGATGGTTAGTTTAGGTGTTAGGTTAGAGATGGTTAGTTTAGGTGTTAGGTTAGAGATGGTTAGTTTAGGTGTTAGGTTAGAGATGGTTAGTTTAGGTGTTAGGTTAGAGATGGTTAGTTTAGGTGTTAGGTTAGAGATGGTTAGTTTAGGTGTTAGGTTAGAGATGGTTAGTTTAGGTATTAGGTTAGAGATGGTTAGTTTAAGTGTTAGGTTAGAGATGGTTAGTTTAGGTGTTAGGTTAGAGATGGTTAGTTTAGGTGTTAGGTTAGAGATGGTTAGTTTAGGTGTTAGGTTAGAGATGGTTAGTTTAGGTGTTAGGTTAGAGATGGTTAGTTTAGGTGTTAGGTTAGAGATGGTTAGTTTAGGTGTTAGGTTAGAGATGGTTAGTTTAGGTGTTAGGTTAGAGATGGTTAGTTTAGGTGTTAGGTTAGAGATGGTTAGTTTAGGTGTTAGGTTAGAGATGGTTAGTTTAGGTATTAGGTTAGAGATGGTTAGTTTAGGTGTTAGGTTAGAGATGGTTAGTTTAGGTGTTAGGTTAGAGATGGTTAGTGTAGGTGTTAGGTTAGAGATGGTTAGTTTAGGTATCAGGTTAGAGATGGTTAGTTTAGGTATTAGGTTAGAGATGGTTAGTTTAGGTGTCAGGTTAGAGATGGTTAGTTTAGGTATCAGGTTAGAGATGGTTAGTTTAGGTGTTAGGTTAGAGATGGTTAGTTTAGGTGTTAGGTTAGAGATGGTTAGTTTAGGTGTTAGGTTAGAGATGGTTAGTTTAGGTATTAGGTTAGAGATGGTTAGTTTAGGTATTAGGTTAGAGATGGTTAGTGTAGGTGTTAGGTTAGAGATGGTTAGTTTAGGTATTAGGTTAGAGATGGTTAGTGTAGGTGTTAGGTTAGAGATGGTTAGTTTAGGTATTAGGTTAGAGATGGTTAGTGTAGGTGTTAGGTTAGAGATGGTTAGTTTAGGTGTTAGGTTAGGGATGGTTAGTTTAGGTATTAGGTTAGAGATGGTTAGTTTAGGTGTTAGGTTAGAGATGGTTAGTTTAGGTGTTAGGTTAGAGATGGTTAGTTTAGGTGTTAGGTTAGAGATGGTTAGTTTAGGTGTTAGGTTAGAGATGGTTAGTTTAGGTGTTAGGTTAGAGATGGTTAGTTTAGGTGTTAGGTTAGGGGTGGTTAAGTTGAGGGTTAGGGCAGGACTTACCTTCACCATCCTAGGAACAAAAACATTGTGTTGAGGTTGGAGCGGATCAATAATCATAATCATAAGTTATACATAATAATACACATTAATATGTAATGTAATAGGGTTAGGGTTAGGGTAATATAATAGTATGTATTCCTGTGTGTATTATTGATGTTGTTGTTGTTGTTGTTGTTGTTGTTGTTGTTGTTGTTAATATTATGAATGTTATTATTATCCATAATAATCCTGTACTTTCTGATGGGATGAACCCACTAACAGACTTCTTTATCTTGGGGGGGGGGGGGTGGGGGGGGGTTTGCACAAAAGAATGTCTCGCGCTGCCACGCCCCGGCGCAGCATCACCCGCTTCCGGGATGAGGGAGCGTGTCTCCATGGCAACAGCGAGGCGGAGTCTGCAGGAAGAGTCATCTTCCCGCGGCCCGCGTCTCTCTCCCGCCATCAGCGATGGACGCTCACACGCACACGACCCCCGCGGCGGAGGAGACGGACAAGAAGGACAACGTACGTACCGCTGCGTGGTGATGCTGCAGGTCTGGGGGGTCGGGGGGGGGTCCGGGGGGACGGGGGGGAGGGGGGGGGAGGGGGGGGGGACGTGTCTAGTTTTACAATGATGGCGCCGTCGCGCATTCAGCGCAGGGTGTAGTCTGTGGTCTGTGGTCTGTAGTCTGTGGTCCCTGGTCTGTGGTCCCTGGTCTCTGGTCTGTGGTCTCTGGTCTGTGGTCTGTGCTGCCCACACGGCCTCCGACACAGACGGTGTCTGTGCTGATCAGGAGGTGCTGTGGTCTGTATGAAGCGGACCGGAGTCGCGGCAGAAATGCGCAGGAGGATAAAGAGGACGGGTCCTTCATCTGGTCCTGTACAGGATCTGGTCCTGGCATCTGGTCCTGGCATCTGGTTCTGTACAGGATCTGGTCTTGGCATCTGGTTCTGTACAGGGTCCTGGTCCTGGCATCTGGTCCTGTACAGGATCTGGTCCTGGCATCTGGTCCTGTACAGGGTCCTGGTCCTGGCATCTGGTCCTGTACAGGATCTGGTCCTGGCATCTGGTCCTGTACAGGATCTGGCCCTGTACAGGACCTGGTCCTGGCATCTGGTCCTGTATAGGATCTGGTCTTGGCATCTGGTCCTGTACAGGATCTGGTCCTGGCATCTGGTCCTGTACAGGATCTGGTCCTGTACAGGATCTGGTCGTACAGGACCAGATGCCAAGACCAGATCCTGTACAGGACCAGATCCTGTACAGTGTACAGGATCTGGTCCTGGCATCTGGTCCTGTACAGGATCTGGTCCTAGCATCTGGTCCTGTACAGGATGTGGTCCTATACAGGATCTGGTCCTGGCATCTGGTCCTGTACAGGATCTGGTCCTGGTCCTGGCATCTGGTCCTGTACAGGATCTGGTCCTGGTCTTGGCATCTGGTCCTGTACAGGATCTGGTCCTGGCATCTGGTCCTGTACAGGGTCCTGGTCCTGGCAGCTATTTTAGACAATAACCCCCCCTGGTGGCCTGTACTGCGTGGTGCTGTGTGACCGCTGCACACCTGTGTGACCGGCGGTGCTCACCTGTGTGACCGCTGCTCACCTGTGTGACCGCTGCACACAGGTGAGACTGGCGGTGCTCACCTGTGTGACCGCTGCTCACCTGTGTGACTGGCGGTGCTCACCTGTGTGAGCGGCGGTGCTCACCTGTGTGACTGGCGGTGCTCACCTGTGTGAGCGGTGCGGTGCTCACCTGTGTGAGCGGTGCGGTGCTCACCTGTGTGACCGCTGCACACCTGTGTGACCGGCGGTGCACACCTGTGTGAGCGGCGGTGCTCACCTGTGTGACCGGCGGTGCTCACCTGTGTGACCGCTGCACACCTGTGTGAGCGGTGCGGTGAGGTAATCCTTGTGTTGCGCCGCAGGGGGAGTACAGCGGCGTGATTAAGGGCGGACTGCGGCCCTCCATGAAGCTGGTGGTGATGGGGATCGTCAACCATAAAGCCAAGAGGTGAGCACACACACACACACACACACACACACACACACACACACACACACACACACACACACACACACACGCACACACACGCACACACACACACACACACACATCATGGCACCCATCTCTGAATGCAAGGTTTAGACCCCAGTTTGCATTGAGTAGCTGTTTCAGAGAGAGAGAGAGACAGAGAGAGAGACATAGAGAGAGAGAGAGAGAGAGAGAGAGAGAGAGAGAGAGAGAGAGAGAGAGAGAGAGAGAGAGAGAGAGAGAGACATAGAGAGAGAGAGAGAGAGAGAGAGAGAGAGAGAGAGAGAGAGAGAGAGAGAGAGAGAGACATAGAGAGAGAGAGACAGAGAGAGAGAGAGAGAGAGAGAGAGAGAGAGAGAGAGATGTCAGGAGATGGCACTGTTGTACTGTACTTGAGAATGAGAATAGAGGTGTGTGTGTGTGTGTGTGTGTGTGTGTGTGTGTGTGTGTGTGTGTGTGTGTGTGTGTGTGTGTGTGTGTGTGTGTGTGTGTGTGTGTGTGTGTGTGTGTGTGTGTGTGTGTGTGTGTGTGTGTGACAGAAGAAGTCTAGGTTTGGATCAGAGTAATCCCGCTAATATCATTACATTGAAAGAGCAGTTGACTAAACCCCTCCCTGTGGTCCTCCCTGTGGTCCTCCCTGTGGTCCTCCCTGTGGTCCTCCCTGTGGTCCTCCCTGTGGTCCTTCCTGTGGTCCTTCCTGTGGTCCTTCCTGTGGTCCTCCCTGTGGTCCTTCTTGTGGTCCTCCCTGTGGTCCTTCTTGTGGTCCTCCCTGTGGTCCTCCCTGTGGTCCTCCTTGTGGTCCTCCCTGTGGTCCTTCCTGTGGTCCTTCCTGTGGTCCTCCCTGTGGTCCTCCCTGTCTGTGGTCCTTCCTGTGGTCCTTCCTGTGGTCCTCCCTGTGGTCCCTCCTGTGGTCCTCCCTGTGGTCCTCCCTGTGGTCCTTCCTGTGGTCCTCCCTGCGGTCCTCCCTGTGGTCCTTCCTGTGGTCCTCCCGGTGGTCCTCCCTGCGGTCCTCCCTGCGGTCCTCCCTGTGGTCCCTCCTGTGGTCCTCCCTGTGGTCCTCCCTGCGGTCCTCCCTGGTCCCGCAGCATCGAGGTGGTGGTCTCCAGCGCCCCCCAGCAGGAGGAGACCGAGGGAGACGTGGGCCTCCAGTTGAAAGTGAACTTTCCGGATAAAGCCGTCCAGCGCAACGCCCGTCTGGCCGGGAAGTGGGGTCCGTCTGAGAACACGCTGTCCTACTTCCCCTTCGCGGCGGGGGAGGCCTTCAAGGTGAGGCGCGCGGCTCACTTAGCGGGAAGCTAAGCTAACACACATCCAACCCCAGAGTTGGGGTTTAATTTCAGGTGTTTGATAATGGGTCAATTTCCACTTGATTTCTTATTCTTCTCATATCATGGTTAATAATATTTCCACTTCCATTACTACGGCAACGATGATTGGTTAATTAATTACTGCATTTATTTATGTTTTTTTTTTTTTAAATATGTTTTATTAGGAATACAAAGTGCAAATTACAGTACAGAATTACAAGTGATACCCTATGGTTTTTTTATATTTTTTTTTTATATGAGGAACAGTAAACAGTGTCTCCGCTTAAAAATAAAATAAAAGCAAACGACAAAATTGAATAAAGATGAGTAAATGAATAAGTAAATCTGAAAGAAAAATAATTATAACTAATAAATAACAATAATAACAATAATAATAATCATTGGAAAAAAAGTTAGTCCGGGGGCAAGGTTAATTACTGCATTTCAAAATAAAAGTTCACAATACAGAGTTTCAGACAGTATACAGTATTCCCCCTTTTAGTGTCAAATGGTCAAGCGAAACAGATAAAGCATGTATTATATAAATATATATAAATATGACTAAATGAATAAATATATAAATATATATAAAGCATGTATTATATAAATATATATAAATATGAATAAATGAATAAATATATAAATATATATAAAGCATGTATTATATATTTTATATTATATATTTGTGCCCTTTGTGTTCCTGCAGATGGAGATCGTTTGTGAGCACCAGCAGTTCCGCGTCCTGGTGGACGGCCAGCCGCTGTGTGGCTTCACCCACCGCCTCACGCCGCTGGCCTCCCTCACCGCACTCAGGGTGTTCGGAGACCTGCAGCTCACCAAGGTGGCCTGACCCCGACCCTAACCCTGACCCCGACCCTGACCCCAACCCTGACCCTAACCCCGACCCTAACCCCGACCCTGACTCTAACCCTAACCCCGACCCTAACCCCGACCCTAACCCTGACCCTAACCCTGACCCCGACCCTAACCCTGACCCTGACCCCGACCCTGACCCCAACTCTAAACCTGACCCCGACCCTAACCCTGACCCTAACCCTAACGTCGACCAACCCTGACCTGTGACCCAGACCCTAACCCCGAAT